>APFE030457375.1:0-12653 GCA_000404065.3 Pinus taeda | reverse complement strand
TTTTAATAATTTATATAATTTTAAAAGCAATCATGTTGGTAGGCGTGTCCACTCTACCTATATTATATTATGTATTTTAATTGTTTCATCTATTTTTAAAAGTAACTATGTTGATAGGCATGTCCACTCTACCTACATTATATTTTTTTTATGTTGATAAGCGTGTTCATTTTACTTGTTTCATATATTTTTAAAAGTAATTATGTTGATAGGCATGTCTACTCTACCTACTTTATGTAATTTTTTATGTAATTATGTTGAGAGGCGTGTTAATTTTACTTGTTTTATATATTTTAATTGTTTCATATATTTTTAAAAGTAATTATGTTGATAGGCATGTCTAGTTTACCTATTTTACGTATTTTTTTTTTATTTTTTTATGTAATTATATTGATAGTTGTGTTTATTTTAATTGTTTCATATATTTTTAAAAGTAATTATGTTACCTGCTTTATGTATTTTTTATGTAATTATGTTAATAGGCATGTTCATTTTACTTGTTATATATATACTTTTAGTAATTGTGTTGGTAGGTATATATTTTTAAAAATAATTATGTTACCTACTTTATGTATTTTTTTATGTAATTATGTTGATAGGCCCGTTCATTTACTTGTTTTATATATATTTTTAGCAATTGTGTTGGTAGGAGTGTTGATATAAGGATATAGTTTCTAATTCTAATTTAGTTATTAATAATTAGTAAGTGGTAATTATGTCTATAAGTGTGGCTATTTGATAATAGAGTTTCTTAAATTTTAATTTAATTATCGATAATTAAGAGTGGATGGTAGGGATTTAACCACTATGGAATATTATAGGATATTTTTAGTAGTATACAAGCCTCAATGATTGAGATTTATCTCGAAGGTAGTTGTCATTTTTTTTTTTTTGTAATTTGAGTATGTCCATTTCTATTAACAAAATATATACAGCAGTTACATCATGGTCTCATCCCGCCCCGAAGGGAAACCAGGACTCTTGACCATCCAGAAAAGGCAGTTTAAGACAAAATTGAGTTTTTACCACTGATTCAAACCAGTTTTCCAGATCTGTTTCTATATCTATAGCCATACTATAAACTACTAAGTTCTTCCTACATATAAAAACAGCTATATATCGCATGCCAAACGAAAGCAAAAACCAAGAGTTTCCAGAAAAACCAGGAACATGCCGTCGAGCGCTACTTGTCTGGTTGAGCCTGCTGACCTTTCTCCTGCTTTACCAAAACTACACTGGCCACGAGCTGGTTCTGCAAATCCTCCAATCTTTTTTCCTGCAAGAGCATGGTGATAACTATGTCCTTCAGCTCCTTTTTGACATTGGGGAGACTTTCGACCATTTCTGCCATCTCCATGGCAACCTGCTCTAAGGCTTTTGCCATAAGATGCTTCATGACCCAATAGAGATGGAGGGATTGTTTATAGAGAGTCATTCTACCCCTGGTATGGCCAGGGTCAGGCATAATGGCAGCCCAATATTCCATTTCCTCTTCTGACTGCGCTTGTATAGCATCCTCTTCCCAATGCTCCATTATTTTCCTGACTTTTGGATTTGAATTTTCTCTGTATTCCTTCTCCGCAGTTCGAATCCTGTCGCTGATGGTCTGTCCGGTCCGCCTGGATTCGTCGCCCGCCGCTGGTTCATCCTCTGGCTCCTGGAGAGGGCTGTACTGACGTCCCCTCTGACTTCTTCCCTCCACCATATCCTTTCGCTGACGGCCTCCTCGGCCCCTTCGGCCGTGACCCCTTCTCCCTCTGCCTCGCAGGCCACCTCCGTTCCTGCCAACGGCACGGTCCCTCGCAGTCTCAGTATCCTCACTATCCTCTCCCGGCAGGCGTTTCTAGCGATTCCTCCATACCTCCTCCCCATGGATGTCCTGCTGCTCCTCATTTTCCTCTTCAGAAATCTCCACAAACTGTACGGGCGGTTTCCCCTCTGCATCTACCTTCCGCTTGCCCTTCAAGTCCGCCGGAATTTTATGATGGACCTTCTGCCCCCCGCTTCGCAGCCACCTCCTCCCGCTTCCGCTGCCTTCTCCTTCCATTGTCCTACTTCCGCTGCAACTTCCGCCTCGTGCCTTCCTCACGATAGCTAACCCAACCCACCAGCACACCAGGTAGCAGTCTACCGCTATTAAGTCGTCCTCACCACGAATTAACCCAGCCCCCCAGCGCACCAGGTCGCAGCAGACAGAAATTTGGCAATCCTCGCAAATACTTATCCCTCTCTTACTCCCGGTTTTAACAACTCGCGTCCTGGTTGAATCATTACCGAGGTAATGGCTATATCTGCTCTCACGGTCCATCACATAATGGTGCTGCCTGCTCACCGTCCTACCGTCCCATCCGCTGCTCGGATCGCCTGCATTACTGAGCCCCTGATCGGCCTGTTCTCCCTGTCAACCGCTCCACCTGCCTGCATTATTCCTACCTCGTTCGATCTTCATTACTCCTTCGATCGTGCGCCGCCAGGTCGTCACGTTACTCCATGCCATGTCATCCAGCCTGATTGGGCGTAGTTGTCATTTTTTTATTCTAGAAGACTATCAATAACAAATGGGGTGAATCTCTATTCTTACGAATTTTTTACATTATTTGTTTAAATGTGTATCTGTTCAGTTTATATATTATTTTTTTAATTAATAATGCCAATAATAATATGTTGTCAAAACAAAATTATAATTTAATTAATTTTTATGATTTTATTAATGTTCGGTAATGTGATGTGTATTATGAAATAAGTGTTTTTGATGTTTATCGATGTTACTAATATATATTATTTACTTTTGTAGACATCATAGTTAATTATAGTATTACTTTTTTTTTTAATTTGTGTATAAATTTTGGAAAAGAAGATTACATATTTATTATAGATAGATATCATTGAAGAAAAAGGGAAGAGAGTATTGGTGTGAATATTATATTATTTATTTATATAAAATATTGAAAAATAAAACATAATTTAAAAGTATAAGTTAATTCTATTTTAACTAATAAACAATTAAATTAAGTAAAATATAAATAATTATGTATTTGATAATAGTGTTAGTTAAGTACTTGAGATTGTTGTATGTTCTCTTCAATTTTTTGGAGAGTTTTGAATTCATAGTGTTGAATTCATACAGGTTGTCAGAAACCCAGTTTAAACAACGAAATTGAAAATTTGTCAAATAATATATTAAATATGTATTAATATTTCACAAAAAAATATATTAAATATATTAATACAATAAATTTGAAATTTATATACAACAAGTGAGGCTTTGGTCGATGATACCCTAGTTTGGATAAGGAGGAACACAAGCATAAGTCGGCTAGGAAGAAGGGAAGGAAAAGGAAAAATGATAGGTTGAAGTCTGGTGAGAAAGATTTGATTTTTGAGGAGGATGTTCAGATGGATGAAGTATTGGAGGCTGCTCAGAAGGTGATTGTTGGATGAGCTAGGTGGTTCTTTGTGAAGTTCATCACGAATTACATTTCAAAGAAATGGGAAATGGCAAGAGACGAGGTGCCTATTATAAAAGGACTATAAAAGGTTTCTTTATGATGACCTTTCCCTCAGATTTGGCTGCAAATGAGATCATAGAGCGGTGGTGTTTGGAGGTGAAACCCGATGTGTGGGATGTTCCTGACTAAGTTTGAGAATTGTGTTAAGCAATTGCTCGAAGTGTGCATCAAAAGTGGAAACTAAGACTATGACACTATCTGTGATCAATGAGTCAAAGAAAAGGTGTATTTTTTGCATGTAACCACATTAGTCCTAGCATTTCCCAATGCCCTCAAAAGGAGGGGAAATAATTTTTCCAAAAGCATTTATTCTTCTTGGAATACCTACTACCCTGAAAATACCTATCCTGCTACCTTTGGGCTAGACTTAATATAGGAAATATGAGGCTATGAATTACAACTATCATTTCAAATTTATTGTAATAAAAAGAGGTAATTTTCTTAATAGGTTGCAATAAATGTACACAAATCATTATTTTTAGGATAGGGGCTATAAATGTAAATAAATCAGTCTCTATTTTCCTTTGCATCTAATCTCTTCTCTAAAAGTGTTCACAAGGCACTCAAATGACCAACATAAGCTTGAATGGTAACCATTTATGGAAAAGTCGGTTTCAATAGCATATTGTGCCTAGAATAAGTTATTTCACAACTTTGAGAAGCGGTCAACCACGAGGCTTAAACTGGCATGCCTCTTGACCTGCAGTTCGAGTTTCAACAATTCATAGTCCATTGCCTCTTTGATGTTGGGATTATCAATGTAAAGCATAATGGTTATGTCACATCCTAATTAAATTATCATTTAAAGGGTTTAATCCATCTGAGCCCAGGTCTAATTTAATTACTTTCAAGAGATTATAATTTTTTATCATTTTAATCCTTCAAACCCATCTGAGCTCATTCTTGATATTTATATGTAGTTTGAACCTACATTGCATCCCAACAAGTCTATTGATGAGAAATTTTTGGATGGTGTGCTTTGGAGATAGAAGAATGGCATCAAACCACACATTGGTAAGTACTACACAACATTTGACTTAGTTCTTATCCATTGTTTGTTAAGATTTGAAGCTTGGTGAGTTTTTTTGAAACTAAAATTAATATTGCATGGAATTAGTTGCTACAAAATATGGCGCTAATGAATTATGTATATGGTATTTATTTGAATTTTTCTGAGGTTAATTATGAATCTCTTGAAATATGAAATCATTGTTTGTGAGCTTAAAAATTAGTTATGGATTTGAATTTGGAGGAACATTTGTTTCAAAATGGCTAATCCTCTTGCACAATCATATCTAAATAAAGAAACCGAGTTGGATGATGCCAATTATGTGAATTGGAATTTTAAAATGCATACATGAATGGAAGGTTACAAAATACAGTTGATTCCAGAACACACTTCTCTTTGCCACTCTGCTTTCCACAACACAATTTGCTCTTGGCCTTGATTCACACAGCATAGGCTCAATTCTCGGGCTTCTGCTCACATCAACTCATAGAAACTTTTGACGTCCCACACATCACATAGGCACTTCAGCCTTAAATACAGAGCACGTGCACTTAAATCTTAAACATAGAGCATAGGAACTTCAACCTTTCTTACACTGTGCACATGCACCTTCAACCTCGCTTACATAGTGTCTTCCCCACTCTGTGGAACTAGATCTTCCTTAGCTTCACAAAACACTACTCACACTTAGAGGTATTTTTTATTTCCTGTCTCTAACAACTATGCTTCTTTACCCCACATGCTAAATCAAGCTCCTGGGTTTTGTTCCTCTGCTATCTCCCCGATCGATGCTACTGCATTGTCCTTATTTTACACGACACGTTGTACTTAGGCATGGCCCTACATTTTGTTGTCTACATTGAACTTGGTCTCTACCACTACATTCACTTGAGAATGGGCACTTGACTATTTCCCCATACTGAGAATTAATTCTCAATGCAACTAGTTACTGAAACCAAGCACGGTACTCTCTATATTGCATCTCTCCCATCACTGAGACTCACCATGCCTATTCAAGGCTCACAGAGCTTGACTGTACTTTAGCATGGCTTCTCTGTTCTTTAGGCATGGACATTGTCTGGACCATTATCCTTGCTTCCTTGTTCTCAGAGATCTTAAACTGATCCATGATAGTCGTCATTCATCCTACGACCAAAGCTTTGTTCTCTATTTACTCCTACAACTATTGACCCATACACCATCAATAGACCTCTGTACTGTTGCATTATCAGATATTTTCCATCGTAACTTCACATTGGTGCAAGATTGCAAACTGCCGCTTCCCGACCATTGATATTCAAACCTCTTCTATTTTAGCTCTCACGAAATCTCCACTATATGACCGAGCGTTGTGACCATTTAGTAACCATATCGGAGCCCTCTAATCGACAATTTTGCAACTGTGACCATGTGCCATCCATCACAAACATTCGATCGCCAATCACTGATGGCCCTCTGTGTTTGGCCCTAGCCCTCCGTTCTTTGACTCTTCATGACCACGTGCCAGTGCTTATATCATTGCCACTGAATCAGTGATTCACCAAGGTGGCCAATGTGACAACCATTGCAAGCGTCCAATTGCCGATCTTTGATCTGACATCGTCACCTGTCACATGGCATCTTCTGAGTGGTAACATGTGTCACCTGAATATGACCCATTAGGCCACCTTAAGACACTTCAATTTTCTGCGACGTATCCCTGTGTATTTTCCTATCATGATGAAGACAACATCCACTTGGTCGTATCAGAACTAATCAGATCTTTCCATGTGTCTTGATTAGAGCTCACCACTTGTTCCCATGTATCCTTATTAGATACAATACCTCACAACCATTTGTCCTTATCAGAGCTCATCTTCCAGCTATTACGTGTCCTTATTGGACCCAATTGGATGTCTCCACGTGTCCTCATGGAGGAGAGAGAAAGAGGCCTCCCAACCTTTGTTTTGTAATGAAGTCCTTTGTATTTTCATATTTGGCTTTCCTAATGATTTAACACTAGAGACTCAAATCCTTGATTTGTGGGAGTTCTAATATGCGGGACCTCCAATTGTGATTGCTGATTTTCCTAGGTCCCTAATATGCAATCGCTGATATGGCATGTCCTCCGATATGTCAAGACCTCTGATTTTCGATATCATAAGTCATTGATCGGTGAAAGGCATACACTGTTGCGCTGCACCACAGATCCTCCAATCATCGATTAGGATTAGTCAGGACGGCAAAACGCAGTTCCCCAAGTCCTCTGATTTTTTATTTCTGTAATGGATTCGCCTCCAATCTCTGGTCTTTGATCTCACTAGACCTCTAATTTGTGGGCTTGCGATATGTAGGATTCTTCCTTGCTTAAGTTTTTAACACATTGAACTTCAGCAGGTCATAACTTTTGACCCACAAGTCCATTTCTGGACTTATGCATATCGTTGGAATTCTCTTCGAGATCACTTTCCAATTGAAGGGGTCCAATTAGCCATTGAGCCCATATGATACCTCAAAACATGGCTCCAACCTCAATGCCAATCTTTTGGTTTTTAAATCTCAAGACAACTAGGAATCACTTCCACAATGTGTCCTTAGCATCATGCCTACAACTCCCATGGACTCTCATCCCCGACCATCTCTATAATCATCATTTTATTGTTTTTCCAATAAGAATGCTAGTATGATGATTCTCTACATGAAACTTGCAGCTACCATGATATTCTTCCCGGGCCATCACTACCAACATCAGTTGCAACAAACAACCAAGCTTGTCTGATTGACATCACTGCCAACACTCTTGCTAGTTTTTAGGAAAGCCAACTGCCCAAAACAACTCCTCAACATGACTCTTGACATCAATGTTAACAAACTTGCAGATGCCTTCTCAAGGACATTATCCATGCACACAATGCCAAATGTCCAAGAACAAGATAGGAGAAAACTTAATTCAAAAGTTATCAAGTGTATTTTTATTGGTTAATGTTAAGATCATAAAGCATATAAGTTGTTTGATTCTTTCACATACAAATTTTTTGCGATAAAAGATGTGATATTTCATGAGCATGCAAATGAAGGTCATAAGAAGGACAATTATGATGCATGACACATTCCTTATGATGATAATGATGTCAAAGAGGAAGCAAATGATAAGCAGGAAAAAAAAGGAAAAATCTAGTTGAGGTGAGAGGATCATTCTATAACCTAGTGTGAACACAATGTGTAAGTATATCTGTGCTAAAACTGGAGTTGACATGTGTCTCTTAAAAAAATTTCTCTAAATATAAAATTAACGTTGGCTATAATAAAGGAGAAAAAATAATATGCTATGTATGTTTAATACTTGTCCATATGACATTATATAATTTCACTGGGGCAAGATCTTTTGCATATTGTGGAGGATAGTAGGAGGAGGGGCAGAATATCTTCAGCTATCAAATCCACCTTTATTGCCCTCATCCCTAAGACCAATGGCCTGTTCTCCTTCGATTATTTCCGGCTCATCTCACTTTGCAATTGCTTCTACAAAATCATAGCTAAGATCATTGCAAATCGCCTTAAGCCTATTCTCTCCCAGCACATATCCTCTGAAAAATTTGCCTTCTTGCATCATAGACAAATGCATGAGGCCATCGCTTCAGCACAAGAGCTCATTCACACCCTGCAGACCAAAAAACAGAAGGGTATGATTCTCAAAATTTATCTTTCCAAAGCTTTCGATAGAGAAAACTGGTTGTATTTAAGGCTGCTCCTTACACATCTTGGCTTCCCCTATGAGTTCATTAAGTGGACAATGAGCTGTATCACGGACGTAACATGTAGCGTTCTACTTAATGGGGAAGCCACCCCTTTCTTCACCTTAGAAAGACGGCTCAGACAAGGATGTCCCCTCTCGCCCCTGCTATTCCTTCTGATTATGGAAGGCTTGAGCAGAATTATCTCATCCGCCAGAGACAGACACCATTTGACTGGCATCAAAATTGTGGACAACCTTTTCCTTACCCAACTGTTATTCGTCGATGATATCTTGATTTTCATAAATGGTAGCATTGGGGATTCCACTGCTCTTCATGGTTCCATCTTCCTTTTTCAGCAAGCTACTGGTATGTTGATCAACAATAATAAGTCCACTATCACCATGGTCGGCTGCTCCATTCATGAATCCGCCTTCGCTTCTCAGCGCTTTCCCTTCACCTTCTCGAATCTATCAGATGGCATAAAATATATGGGGTTTAGACTTAAACCATCTGGCTACAAAATTGTAGACTAGGTGTGGCTAATAACAAAAGTGGAAAAGAGGCTTCAGGTATGGTACCATAGATACCTCTTGAGGGCAAGTAGATTAATACTCGTCAAATCTGTTATTGAAGCCACACTAGTCTACTGGATGGCCCTGGCATGGATCACCAGGGGCATTCTGAGTAGACTTCAGAGTATTTGTTGCAGATTTCTCTGGAAGGGTCAACAGACTCGTAGACTCTTTGCTTGGGTAAAATGGGACACCATTTCTCCTCCTAAAAGATGGGGCGGATGGGGCATCAAGAGGTTCGCATTATCCTCAAAGGCTTTGGCAGCAAAACTTTGATGGGGACTGCTTACCAAAGACAGTCTATGGGCTCGGGTTGCATATGCTAAATATATTAAGCCTCAGGCTGTACTAGACTAGATATGCATGAAACAGGACAATCATCATCACATATCAAACATCTAGAAAGCGGTCATCGACACTTTACCACTGCTCTGGGAAGGAATCACTTGGCGCATCAAGGAAGGGAATGATGTGCGTATTGGTATGGACCCATGGGTTGGATGTGGGAACACCCAAAGACTCCATGCTGATCTTATTAGACATCTCCATGACAGAGGAGTTACACATATTAAGCATATTGGTGACCGAGAAAATTCCTCCTTTCTTCATCAAGCTTGGTTATCGGCCCGAGCATTATAACTGCCTCACCAATGGACTAACGATTGGATAGCGTATACTTCGGCGCTCACACAAGCTCAAATCAGACTTACCGAAGGACCTGATGAGATCATCTGGGCTTTTGCGAAGAATGGTATTTACAACCCAAAGCTTGGATATCTAAGACTCATGGAACCGTATAAGCCCCCAGTCCTACAGTCCACCTGGAGAACGATTTGGAAGCTCAAGGCAGCCCCCCGTACGCGTTTATTGATGTGGAACATATTATTTGAGAAAATCCCCACTGGCAACAATCTCATGAAGAGGTCCTTCCATGGACCTTTCCGTTGCCACTTATGCCTTAGCGCAGAAGAAAGCACTGAAAACATATTTTTCTCTTGCATCACTACTCTCCATCTCTGGCAATCACTGTCTTCTCACATCCCGCACTTGAATTGGCATGGGAATAACCTTCCTGATGCTTAGGGTAACTGGTGCCATGAGCATTCAGGAAAATCCATTAACGTGCCACTGCTGGCTTCCTGGGCAATATGGATTGCCAGTAATCAGACAATCTTTAACCATAACGCTCCTCACTGGCCTTCTATCACTCTCCATACGATTGCCGATTACAACATGATTCCTGAAGAGTCCCAACCCGCCCCACCTCGGAATCTCAGACCTGTACCCATTGACAAATCAATACCTTGGGCATTTTTCGATGGCTCAGCACAAGAAGATGGCTGCGGGGGTGGTGCTATCCTACACTTAAACGATCGGCAATGTTATAAGATAAAAATCAATCTTGGTAGAGGCACCAACAATTACCCTGAACTCTGCGCAGCCAAACATATCATACATTTTGCTATCCAAAAACAGTGCAGACAGCTTCAATTATTTGGTGACTCCAAAATAATTTGCAATTGGTTGAATAATGCATCTCATTGTCATTCTTATACTTTGAGACACATTCTTGATGAAGCAAAGAGATTGATTACTTTCTTTGAATCTTTTGTCTGCCGGCACATATACAGGGAGCACAACACCATTGCAGGTCAGCTCTCCAAAGAGGCTGCACACAGAGTAGGTGAGGACTGGTAAATACAGGAGGAAGTCGATGGCACCTACTACCAATATTATCATCGACCTTTTGATGAACAGATAAACGAGGGGCTTTAGTGCCCCATATTTACAGTGTTTTGTTTTATTGTACATAGCATGCATATAGTCACTGTTTTGATTTAAAAGCACAGCAGATATAACGCTCTCTGCGAAGAGTGCAGACGCAATTTTTGATCATTGCGAGAGAATTTTGTTATGCTCCGTGTGTGGAGATATTTTGGTCATATTCCATTCATGTTTATTATGAACTCGACAGGCAATATGCCTGCATACGAATATGCTTCGGCATAAGAAAAATGTAATTTCTTAACTTAATGGAAATTACGACTTTTTCCCATGTGAAAAAAAAAAATAAAATATCCAATGTGGGTTATGAATAAAATATTTTAAAATGAACTAATATTGACTTATAGTTAAAAATATATTAAGAGGAAAAAAATCATTTTAATTTGTGCTAATAAAATGATTCAATACATATGTTATGTAAAATATTTTATATATTGTTTAAAAAAATTATGTATATATCCTATAAAGCTATTGAAAAAAATAAGTTATGTAATCTCTATGGCATTAGAAAATACAATTTAAACAATGAAAAACTACACTTTTTCTTTGGCACTCTAAAATAAGTTTGCATGGCAAGAAAGTTGATCCCTCTCAACTCATGTTAGATCTATGCTTAAGATAAATCTATATTAGTGACATGGACACAGGTAACAGCCATAAGGTACAAAGAGGAAGAGATGATTCACCACAAAGTAGGAGAGGAGATGAAAGTAGTGAAGCACCGAAACCACGAAAAGGATTTAAATATTTTTTCTTAATCACAAAAATAATGAATGTCACATAACCTTTGAAATTCAAACAAGCTAATGGGCATAAAGAATGGAGAGACACATGCCAATCCTCATTTTGGCTAATGAAATTTCTATGTTTTTTGCCTTTAGTTTTAAAAAATGCTTATTATTGTTATTTATGAAAATATTCTCTCACATTTTTGGCCATAAAAACACTTGACATATTTTTCTTAAATTTTAATTTTTTGAATTTCTTGAAAATAAATAATAACACTTGAGGTATTTTTCTTAAATTTTAATTTTTGGAATTTCTTGAAAATAAATGGATTGTAAAATGTAAAGTGCAATTTTAAGAAACTTCACAATTCATCATTCGTTATTATTTGTCAAGACAATCTGGGTTAAAATTGAAACATGTTTTCTTCTCCAAGGCATCTCGAGATGGTGAAACACCTAGTAAACTGAATCACAACTATTCCAGAGTTCATAATCAATACATGGTCAACACGATAGACTACTAAAACATAGAACAACAAGCTAAGAATCATCTAGATTTGTGTTTTGTGCATTGAGTACATGATTTTAGTGATTTGGAGAGATATTTGGATCATCTTTGACTAACATTTATAATGAAAACATAGGTGATCAAGCGAACTATCTACCACTAGTAAAAGAAAAATGAATAAAAATTAACATATGAATGATTGCATGGAGAACCAGTGAATGCAAAGTTATCTAAATTGAATGGAAGAGATGGACCAAACCAAGATCAAAGTATGATCAAGTTATTTTAGACATTAAAGAGTAGTATCCTAATACAAAAGTTGAATTGAGATTAGACATGGAAAAATTTTATTTTTTTTATTAACAAAAGCTATTTTAGACATTAAAGAGTAGTATCCTAATACAAAAATTGAATTAAGATTAGACATGGAAATTTTTTTTATTTTTATTTTTATTAAAAATAACCACTAGAATTTCTATTTAAATATTTTTTTTTTAATAAATTACCATCATTTAAATATTTCACTACAACTATTGAATTTGATAATGTCATTTGATTTTTCAAAGATAACTATTGGTTTTACAATTTCTATCTAAAATTTTCCATTCTATTATTTTGTGAAAAAAATATTCTACATTTTGATTATGGAACATCCTCATAAAATTCTTTAAACATGTTCATATCTCATCCTAAAAGAAAAATGCTTAAATAAGATGAACTATGGTAACTTGAAAATCATTGAAGAAACATTATTTAATTGAATATAGCCTTGGATTTAATTACCATCTTGATCAAGAAATCCGCAAGCTAAGTTTCAATGTGTCGA
>APFE030457372.1:0-11882 GCA_000404065.3 Pinus taeda | reverse complement strand
GTAACTTGGTTTCTAAGTGTTGTAATGTGTCATTTCAACTATTGCACTTAGAAATAAGTGTCGCTTTGTTGTTTTGTTAGGGTGTGACTATTTTTCATCAGTCCTTTGCATTCCATTGGCTTGTATTGAGCGAATTATGTGTGTGGCATATGTTTGATTTCTTTTAGGATGCATTTATTTCTTCTACTCTATTGGTCCAGCACTTAGCCATTGTGAGAGTTCTTCTTGCACCTTCATCCCAGTGCAAGTTCTATGGGAATTTATCCTCTTACTAGGTGATAACTATAACTTATTTATGAGCGTCATTGACATATCTCTCCTCCCATACTTGTGCACTAAGTATTTTCTAAGGTCTCCTCCCTCTCACAATGCATTAATATTTCCTAATGATAAGTCACCTAGCCTTGTGTTGCCTCCCTTAGTGAAAGGTGTATTCCAATTGAATCAATATCCATTGTTGGAGAGAATTACTCCCTTCCAAGCCTGAGCACAGTTTAAAACAACGAAGCGCACTTCAAACACTCAATGAAAAAGGGAACTTTAGATGAAAAAGGACCTTCTCTCCTTTAAAGAGCACACTCTGAACAAACAAGGACCTTCTTTCCTTAAAAATCACATTCTGAGAGCCTGAGCACACTTTCAAACAACAAGCGCACTTTGGGACCATGAGTGCACTCCTTTGACTAGAATAATTGTGCCCTCCTTGAGTGCATCACACACTCACGAAGCATGAAGCTTTATTCTTCTCTTAAAGCACATGGCACACTCACAAAGCACGAATCCTTAGAGAACATGGCACAATCACGAAGCACAAAACTGCATCCTTCCTTATGAGCACATGGCATAGTCATGAAGCCTAAATCTTGAGTGCACTCCTTCGGCACAAAGAATTGTTCCCTCTTTTAGCATATGAGTGCATCCTGAAGATTTGAGTGTTTCTCCTTCGTCTCTTTGGCATGCACCCTTGTTCCCTCCTTGTTATCATGAGTGCATGAGCGCACCTTGAAGGCCTGGAGACCTGAAACCTCACTCCTTATTCTCTTCGAAGTGTGCCCTTGCACCCTTTTATTCTCTTTGAGTGCATAAGTGCACCTTGAAGGCCTAAAGCCTCACTCCTTCATCTCTTCAGAGTTTTCCCTTACACCTTTGATGTTCTTACTCTCCTGTTTGAGCGCACAAGTGCACCTTGAAGGCCTCTTGTGACTCTGTTGAATTTAGATGTGCCCTCCTAATCAAGCCTTCTTATCTTAACCCTCTCACACACCTATCATGAGAAGATAATTATTTGAGCCAGGTAGTTATAGAATAGATGTTTTAAGACTGACTTTTCCTTTCCATGAATGATATTCTCTCATAGGAGTACTATCTCATGATGACAAGATGATGTTGAAAGTAGATAGCAAGAATAAAGCATAAAGAAACACCTATGGAGAAGAAGAACAAAAGGGAGCTATTATGGAGACATGAAGCATATCATGGACTGAGACAAAAATAAGACATTGCATGATGACTCAAAGGATTCTGATATTGATCAAATCCCCCTTGGAGAGTGAATGTGAGAAACAAAGCAAATATTCCATGAAGATTGATCTGTAATGAAACTTGAAGGTGATGGAAAAATTGCAAGTAAATTTTTTTATGTATTTTAGGCAATGGATCACTTTTAAAAAAACATAAAATATTGGTTTTTAAACTTATTTAACAACATAAAAAGAGACAAAATACCATATCAGAAACACATGACAACAAAAATTATAAAGGATTTCACCCCTCTATTGGGCTACATCCCCTGGTCCAAGTTCCAATGTTGGACCTCTTTCATTAAGTGCTCAAATTTGTATTTACATGGATTTACAGTACTTAAAATGTGAAAATTATGTCTCCAATGGCTTAAGAACAGTAAAAAACCCCTAGTTGGCCTTTTGTTGGGCTCAATTGGCCAAAACCCAAAGAAGTTATGTTCTCTAGAAGTTTTCCCTCCTAACTAATCTACAAATTGGACAGATTTTTTATCCATTTGTTGACGGTGCTGGAGGCACCAACATGTCAGGGATCTCCCTGGTAAAAATTCCCAATTAGACCTTAGATCATTTGGTGTAGGACTCCCAATAGTAGGTCATATGGTATCGTCTTGACAACGGTTTCACACAGAGGCAAGTAAGATGTCCCTGTTGGTAGCGAGGGTGTGACATATGCAGTAAGTCAAGGAAGGTGCATGAGAGGTTCTAAAACGCGGAGGGTGAGGTGAGTGCACCCCTTGGAAACCTGTGAAAGCACGAAGTTAAGAAGGGAACACACGAGCTAAGATGCATCACAACATGGAAGGCAAGTGAGCTAGCAATCCAAAGTGATGGTTAAACCAACAACACGTTTCAATAAGATTCATACATACATATACAAAAAATAGCTACACATCCATGCATAAGAAAACAGATACATATATCATTTACAGGAAACAAGATAGCTGAAATACAATACGACATATGCATGAAACATGTTGGCTCTGTTTTTTTTCTCGTGGAAAAAGTCGCAGTTTTTTTATTGGTAAGAAACTGCATTTTGCAGATGCATTGCATATACAATATTTAGGCCTGAGCCTGTTGACAGCCAAAAAACATTTGAAAACTGTGTTCCACCTCATGTATGAGGCTTCAATTTAAAGTCTATGATATGAAACTCTACACAGAGAGCCTTACTATGCTGTAAGATAAAGTAAATAAAACAATGGATAATTACATATGGTCATTCAAAACTATAGATCCAATAGTGCAACAAAGCAAAACATTGTTGGAGATTGTCATATGTGCCAGGTTCTGTAAACAACCTGTGATAATATTGATAAGTGTTGTCATCTCTTTCCTCCAAGATCAACCATGTGGTGTCCTCCCTATGCGCAACTTCCTTGGATAAGATGTCAGTGGTTGTGTTATGTTCCCTATAAATGTGACGGCATGAGAAGACATAAAAATATGATATGAGTCTAAGAGTTTCATCCAAAATATGCTTTAGAGAGTATGCATTGCACTGTGCTTTTTTGTTTATCCAATTGCATATGATTTTTGAGTCTCCGAATAGCTGTAAATGAAGGCAGTTTTTGGACAATGCAAATAATATGAGGTTTTTGGCCGCTGAGAGCTCTACAAAGTTGTTTGTACCCCTTCCCAATCCCATTTGAATTTTATAGACATGGGCTTTAGACAGATGAAGTGTAGCCCCTCCACCACAACCAGCCTCCTGAGCTGATCCATCAAAATAAGCCCATGGGTGAGCGGTGTTAATAGCTTTGGTGTGATATTCCTATGGGTCGACTGATCGTCCTCTTCGGGGATGGAGCTGAAGTCAGCTAGTAGTCTGGAAGTGATAGAGGGCCAGCGGGGGGGTTTTTGGTGCAATATAGATTGGTTCCTGGCTATCCATATGGCCCAACTAATACGGAGAGGGATGTTCTTTTGTCTGATGGAGGTAGAGGAGCACTAGTTATTCCATGCTTTAGTGAGGTGAGAGCCCTACCATTTCTTAGCAGAGGATATCGAACTGAGGAAACCATTCAAAAGTTCTTGTGCACATGAGCAGTGGAGAAAGAGATGGACAGTATCCTCATTATCTTTTTTACAGAGATGACACCAAAATGGCCTTGAGAATGATCTTTTCATCAGATTGGCCAATCATACAATACATCCATGTCCAACCACTAGTTCCAATAATGGAATGTTACAGTCACTACCATCTGCTCCTCCAAAGAGATGTACTAGCTTTGCATGGTGGAGAAGCCAAGGATCATTACAATATTGTCCAAGCTCTCTCTAAGATAGTCCTATCGGAAGCTTAGCTAACCAAAAGCCTCTACAATGAGTTATGAGGGACTATATATAGCAAAGGGCAGGGTGGCCCTTGACATTCCCCTTTGTGACTGTTCATCTATCCTCATGACTCTTCAACTACTCTATGATTTTTACATTCATTTATCGACACTTGAACTTCCACTTAACAAGACGTTACATTACAATGCACATGTGCCCATGTGAGACAAAATGGCTTGAGTAAGCGATGTAAGACATCACTAACACTTGGACCGTTGTGGTGAGACCAACTCTTTGACATCCTTGTGTTGGTCAAAGGTGGTCAGCTGCTACTAAGCTTGGTTGTTCGTGCACTCAGTGGTGACATCTTGCTTAAGCAACCTCTTACCTTTATTGCATCCAGGTACACTGATATGGATCCTCCATCCAACTCGTGTGGTAGCATGTGCATGGTCATCTTGGGTGCGACCAAACTGGCAACATGTTGATGCATAGTGTCTGCGTTGATCTCTAAGCATGTGTTGGTGGTCATGTGCATCAACTTGTCAAAATACATGTTCAACTCCAGTTGGACTTGCTTCTTGTCTTCGCCTTGGTGAGTGTGCCAAATGGGTGGGATTTCATGCGTGTGCACAATGACATGCATGTTGTTGAATTCCCTTGCATGCAATCAACAACACTACTCACCTTGTCTACTCCATGCCAGCTGCTAGGATGGATCTATAACTTGTACGAGTGTAGTTTCATCTATCTGTGCATGTTGCACCCCATGTTGTACCTGTTCTTGCTGCAACTCATTCTCTTGTCTTTGCAGCTCCTGTTCTTCCTCGAGTTGTTGCTTCAGCACATGCAACTCCTTCTCTATTTTTTCTATGCCTTCGCACGATCTTCATGTTGCACCGTCACCTCATAGCCTCAATCTCCAAAGCTATTTTCTTCATGAGTGGATCTGCTTTGAACTTGCAGCTTTGCTTCGCCTCTATGTTGTCAACAACCTTTCTCTTCCATTCGTTGCATGCAGGTGTGATGCCTTTTGTTGTTGTTGATGGTGCTTCTAATTGTGATGCTACTGCCATTGATCTTGATATCCTTGTCCATCAACAACTTGATGTCTTTGTGGATAGGCAAGTTCATAGAAACTTGATCGACTGCATCTCTAGTTGCACTCTTAACAGTGTGTTTGACTCTTCTCTCCTGGATGTCGTTGTACTTGTGCTCCTGAGAGACAGACAAACAACTGTGATGCCTAGAGACATAGAAACACTCACAGAAAGCAATTTGTCAATCGAAACTCAAAAAAAACTTGAAGACTGACTTGCAACATACTTGTGTGATTCAACGTGAAGGTTGTGCAATTTCCGCCGGGAGGTTGGGAGACTGACTGTCAAAACTACGCAAGGTACAGTCTAGGATATCAAAAGGTTGAGTGAGTGCTGGAATTGCACAATGCACAATCCATCTTGGTCTGCTAAGGACTAAAACTGCATGATGAACAATTTCGAACAACAATGACATGCAACCAACAAACTACATTGCGCAGTTTCTGGTGCTAGCGGGACACTGCCTCCAAGAATTGCCAATGCATGCCTGGAGGTCAGTTCTAAGCCAGACTTGTACAATTTTTGGATGGAAGGAAGAGCCTTCGCTTTTGGAAATGCATAGTGCTAGCCGAGCAAGGCACGATCCATGCCAAGGCAACACAGTCTGACCAATGGGCGATTGAAAACATGAGAAATCTGAATGCATGGTGAGATGAGTGCAAACAAGAGTGAATGATCATACATGCAAATAGCAAGTGTGGGATTCAGAAAATGGGAAAGCATGTATGTGTGTGAAGCGAGTTGCTGCAATGACGATTGTCTGTGCAAAAATAGTGTCATGCATGTGACAAAAATGAGATGCAAACGAAAACTGAAATGATGTTTCTACAAGCCAACATACATCAAAACGATAACAAACGCTCACTAAAATCAAGCAGATAGGATTCACACAAAGAGAAACACAAAAATTGACAAAAACACAATGCAAGACATGAAAAGCGGGCTTACCCCAAAGCAATTGAGTCGAATGTGTCAACGACTCCTAGATACAATTTGGGATGTCAGAGCTGCAAGATTGATGTGAGGAATGATCTCTGCAGCATTTGGTTGATGAGTTTTGATAAAATCAAGTTTGTGACGTGCAAGCCACAAATCTAAGAAAAGTGACACTTGGCGAGAGGTTTCTGAAATGATCCTTCCATGTAACCTCCATATACTAAAAATAGATCTCTGAATCAAGGAATACCTTTGCATGTTGCCTTGGGAGAAGCAGTCCATGCATGCAAATCATATTTTCTTGGTCCTGGAGGGAACTAGTCAACCCAATGGCACATGCAGTAGCCTACTCGGCTAAGGGGAAAATTTGCACATTTATGGGAGGGAGCTAGGATGGATTCCCAAAAGGATTGCGCAATTTCTGGGCTGAGCAGCTGAATACTTCCCAGAATTGCGCAATTTCTGGGCTGAGTAGCTGACTGCTGGGACATATTGCGCAGTTTTTCCAGTGAAGGTTGATAGGAAGGATTGCGTAATTCTGGAGCCCAACAGGTTGCCAGTCAGGATTGCACAATTTTTGGAGGGGAGGCTGGTTTCCCTCCAAAATTGCACAATTTCTTGAGGAAGTTGCTCAGCTTGCAGTTGGACCAAGTCTGGAGAAACATTTCATGAGGGGAATGCAACAAGCTATCATGCACAGGCTGGAAATCTACTAGAAAACCACTGAAGCTTGTGTACTTGATAGGGAGAGACATGCTACTGAGGATGGTGGTTAAGGAGGCTCTAGAACAAAGCTAAGGAAATATTTTAGAGGGTGGTTGTAGCCACTACAACACCATCCTATGAATATACCTTTTTAGGGGCTCGCTAAGTGCCAATTTCTCCTTGCACCGACGAGATTCTCGTCGAATTGGGTGCAAAATGCCACTTACTTTAACTGCCCAATAAGGCCCGTGGTGGAAAATTTGGGCCACATGGGGCCATGCGCCCATGGGCTGGGGCTAACCACCGGCCCCTGTTGGCACAACCCTCAAATACTCGGCAATTGGTTCTAAGGCCGCTATATAACGAATGACGTTCCTAGTTTTCTACACACGAACAATGAACTCTGCCAAGCTCTCCGCTGTGGTCATATGGTAGTGCTGAAATCATGGGTTGGTCCCTATTTCTCTATGCCTGATGGTCGAGCCCTCCTCTACGAATGTGATGTGGTTACATGGTGAAAGTTGACTGAGGGCTAGTCCCGAAACTCTACCCCACAATTGTTGGCGCTTTGGGAGTATATGTTGTGGTCCAATGATTATAACATGTGGTATCCAAACCTTGGGCTAGAGTTAGGCCCAATCCCTTGACTCCCCTGCCTGTTGTCTCATGGCATGGGGTGACTGGGGGCCAAGGCTTAGCCCTAGCCCTATCCCCTAATACCAAACTACATTCAATTTTAGATATAATTGTGCCACTATACATAACAATAAACACCAAGTGCACAAGTGGTAAGGCATTGCATTGTTGGTTCAGAGGTCTTGTGTTTGAATTTTCCTGAGGCAGTTTGGCTATACAAAAAAATTATTGAACCCCCGGGGTGCCACATGGCAGCGCATGAGTGGGCTACGTGGCATCCCACCATTGGTCCAAATCAAAACTTTATTCACCAATCAATGCACAGAAAATTTGACCAATGCGGTGAGGCCAAGTGGATGCCTGCCATTGGCCCAAGAAAAATAGTCAACCTATCCAGTCAACCTGCCCAGTCAGAGTATGGTCTTCCCAGTCAACAGTTCTGTAACCAACCTGCAAATTTTTTGCCTGTTTCAAAAAATGATCAGAACGTGATATTGAGAGCATACAATATCGGTTTTGAGTGATTAAAGTTGTGTTGGATTCAGGAGAGTCACATAGTCATATATGGACAAAATTTCTTTAGGATAAGTCCAAAAGTCACATAGAGAAGTCAAAAGGTCATTTATAAGTCCAAGAGTTGTTTAGAAGTCCAAAATACATAGTGGAAGTCCAAGATTCATGAGGATAGTTCAAATTTCATAAAGATATCAAATGTCACTCCTCTTGTTATAAAAGAAACCTCATAACTCAAGGAAATGGCTTTTTGGAGGCTAAGATTTGGATATCTAGTCATGGTTTCTTTACTTGGCATAGGAGAGAATAATTATTCTTTGGAGAAGCAAGAAGTGACTTAATGTTCAATTGTTGGAACCAGTGCCTCATCATTGTAACTATGTACTTGGATCTTTCACCTAATTGAAGCTCTATGAGCCAACACATTTTCATGCATGTATTGCAAATGTTTTAGGACTATCATTAAGATGTTTATGGTGTATGTTGTGGACATATGTACTGGGGAAATTGAACTATTTTGATGGCTTCGGTACTCATATTATTAAATGTGTGTTGTATTCACTTTAAAATTGCTATGTGAACTATTTTTCTAATGAATATTTGCATGTTCTCATGTGTCTCTATTAGGTTAGTACTATTAATTTCCTTCCATAGCCTCACATTTTTCTCTCCCCTCCTGAAATTCTCCTTTTACACATTACAATTGGTGTTTCACAATGTCAACTTACTTTCTTATTTAAGGTTTATGTATATAATCTCTTATGTTATCCATTGAAACCAAGATGAACCTTTGTGTTATGTTGGTCGGGTTGACACTCTGGATGTCTCTCCTATTCCAAATAGTGTGAGGTATAATTAGGACTTCACATTAGGGAGACCTCATGTATGTTGGTGGTATCTAGCACCGTCAACATTTTTGCGCTAGAAGGAGGGCTAGATGACAAGATGTTCCCTTTGAGTTTGTGTTGAATCTCTTATTTTTAATGGATCATTCTAAAATCATAACCCTAGAGTGTTTTTCTAATCTACCTTATGGTAAAATTTAAATCTCCATGAAAATTATTCATGTCTTGTCTCAATTCAGGTTTTATGGCAAGTGTGGTACACTTTTGTCCGAACACATAAACGATTTTCTTGGTTTTTGTAAATCTCTTGAAGTCAATGCTGAAGATGTTATTTGTATTCTATTCACCCTCACTCTTGAAGGTTGTGTTAATCAATGGTTTCATACCTTACCATTTGTTTCCATTCATTATTTTTGTTAATTTCTTAAGGAGATTCATTAAGATTTTGATAGCTATGATTATCGAGAAGTTTATAAAAGAATTAATCGGCGTAGAATGGATCCTAATGAATCAATTGATGATTTTTCTAATAGATTCCTTCAATTATGTTATGAATTTTGTGAAGAAGATGTGGATTGAGATTTCTTAAAGAATTTTTTTTAACATTTGGTTCATATCTCTTTGAATTAGTGTGAATATAAACCACCAGATGTTCCTATTCTCCCTACTTTCAGAAAATTTGAGACACCCCCAATCTCAAAGGAATAGCCTATTGTTCATTTTGTTCCTTGTCCTCCTCTTTTTCCAGTACCAATTTGGTTGCCTCCTTGTGATAATGTTGAAGCTGGGAAATCTACAAATAAAATCCCTAATCCATCTTCTCAACGATCATCCATTTCCCCTTGATCTACTTGATAAGGCTCTTCTAAATCAAAGTATCGATCAAGAGCAAGGTAGTCAAATTTCACAAGTAGAGGAGAAGCAAGGTGAGGATTCGTTCAACTTTTATTCTCTTTTTTAGAATCCTCCATGTTGATATTATGATCTCTCATCCTTGGTGATTTTGAACCTAGCAATCTTGGTTATGTATTAAATGAAATTGATTTTTCTAATCAATCTGAATTCTTGGACAACCTCCACTTCAACTTCCGTTGATGGTTATATCAGTTTCTCACAACTCTGGTAAGGCCCCTGAACCCAGCAATCTAGTTGAGTTATTGTTAGTTGAACTCAGTTAATTGAGTTGTAGTCATTAGTTGATCTAATTGAAGGTCATTTGAGTAGTTAATATTGTTTTTAACTCACTAATCTCTCAGTTAACTACTCAATCAACTAAAAATAGACACAATCATGCATGGAAATCAAATTTCCTAGTGGAGGTGGAGGAAAAGGCATATTTTTTTACTATTGCGTGTACATTTATTTTGCATTAAGCATGTGATCATTTCCTCAAACTATTGCACAATAGGGGCTAATTCCTCCAGGATTATACAAGGAAATAGGAGATTATTTGTGGGTTGAAATGGCTAAGTGTTGGCCAGAGAAAGTCAGGAAGCAGGAGAACAAGATTACAGTGCAGGGTGTGCTTCAAATTTGAAGCAAGACATTGCATTTTTTTCTCTTTTCATCTGAATTAATGCAAAGCAGCAAAGGGGTTTTTTCCAATTGGGTTCCCCTAGAAATCACGGTGTACTTTTGTTTTTTCTTATTGCATGTCTATGCATGTTGTTCTAACTAGTGATTTTCATTCCACAGATTAATAGAGTAGAATTTATATCTCCTGATTTCAATTTGAGCTCTTGAGCAGTTGAAATTTCTATCAGATTTCTACAGTTCAAGATGTATCATATTCTAATCATATCTACCAAAAATAGTATGCACAACTTAAAATTATTTTTGACCCCTTTTGAAGGGTTTTTAAAGTTTGAGCTAAAGGGATATTATAAAGAGATTAAAAATCAATATAATAATAGAAAATTTAACCATTTCCTCCAATTTCAAAACATATATGGACATTTGGAAGAAGAAGATGGAATTGGTTATTTACAAGAAAGAATATTTGCATGTGTTGGAATTGAAGGGAGGGAATAGCTTATCAAAATGTAGTTTTTGTGAATTAAGGATTGGAAATTTTTTGTTAACCAAGATAGTAGAGGTGATAGCAGAAAAAATAAGGGAAACCATGGGATGGGTTGGAACACCAAACAAGTGGATCCATTACTTTTCTACAAGCTTGTATTGTGGCCTCCCTTTCCTCCTAGATATGGAAAATGTAGCCACATATTCTTGGGATATTTTAGATGGAATGGAAGGTTTCGTAGATTTCCTCCCTCACTAAAATTAATTTGAGTATTTTTATATTGGTGCAATCAAAACATTATGTGAAGTTTTCCCACTTGTTTATATGTTTATATATCTCAAAAATGTATTACATGTTTCAAAAGTTTGCAATTGTTTGTTGATAAATGGATATATTGTTATTTAATGGCTTGCACATTTATTATTTTCTTCAATAAATTTTCTTGAAAATGGTTACATGCTTTTTTATAAATGCCATCACATTTTATTTTTCCAATTCTTGAATATCTAAGAATATCTCTCTTTAATATTTCCAACATTTACAAATATTCACATTTTCAATGTAACAACCCTCATTAAAAAACTCACGTAAAAATATATAAGACCATGGTTGATGGGACACATATTCCAAGTTGAATGTTGGGAAAGACATCCTAGGGGGTGTTAATTTGGTTTTTTATGGCTAAGGAAACTGGAAAAGAAAATGGCTAAGGATTTGGAAAAGAAAAATGACATTGTTGGCACATTTATTTATGAAAATAATGGAAATTAGGAGAAAAGGAAGGTGAAAGGTCACAAGTTGCATGTGAGGAGGAAAATGAAGGAAAATATTAGAAAATGAAGAAAATAGAGGTGTTAAACACACATGGTGAACGAGAGAAAATATGAAAGATAAGCTTGCATTGCATTTTTATTAACAATAGATGTACATTTATAGTACAATATGGTGACCGTTGGGATTCACATCCCAAGGTCCCTTGGACTGCTTGTCCATTTGGCTTCCACGCTAACCCTTTAGGATTAGGTGTCCAACATTCCCCCCCTTAATCCGAAGGGTTATGTATGAGTCCAAGAAAGAGCTGTAATACAAAATGTGCAATAATGCATGGCAGCACTAGGCTGAATGTGCTCTATGAAATGTTTGTAAAAAAGGGCGGTGGTTTAAGGATAGCCACCAACACTGGAACGCTTAGTGCAGTTCCCGGAACTCTTCCAAAACTGGCAAGAAGCTGTAAGTCTTCTGCTAGAGGAAGTGATCCTATTGTTTAAAAGAGGGAAACCTTCAACCGTAAAAGGGAGGACTCACCCCACATAAAAGGTAAAACTTC
>APFE030457369.1:1639-25188 GCA_000404065.3 Pinus taeda | reverse complement strand
TTATAAACCCAAATGAATAGTAAACGCAAGGGATTGATGCTAAAACCCAAAGTGATTTTGAACCCAAGGGAATAATATTAAACCTAAGGGACTAATATTATAAACCCAACATTCATAAACGCAAATATAAACATTAAAAAGACTAAAATAAACATGATTTATTTTCATGGTGAGACAATCCTTCTCACAATGTGACATTCAGCCATGGTTGACCATGATTGATATTATAAACCTAAGGGAATAATAAACCTAAGGGAATGATATTATAAACCCTAAGGAATAATAAAACTAAGGGATTAATACTAAAACCCCAAGGGATTATTATCCGAAGGGAATAATATTAAACCCATAAGACTAATATTATAAACCGAAATATAAATACTACAAACACTAAAATAAACATGGTTTATTTTGATGGTGAGACAATCCTTGTCGCAATGCAACATTCAAACATGGTTGACCATGGTTGGCTATGATTGACAGTGGTTGACCATGATTCATTATAAACCTAAGGGAATGATAAACCCAACTTATTTACATTATAGACCCAAATGAATAATAAACCCAACGGGGATTTTTCAATCCTTGTATCTGGCTTGGGGATTGGGAGAGAGAGCCTAATACGACTGTAACTGGAGCTAGGGTTGGATTTAGCACTAAGGTTTTGGCTTAGGGTACCATGGTAGGATGCGCAGGGGGGAGTGTTGCTCCCTCCTACAATTAGGTAGTTACGAAGGGAAGTAAGAATGTGGGAAAGAAGCATTTAAAAAAAACCTCTAGAGAAGGTATCAGAGGCAAGAAGAAAGGGATCATTAGGAAGAAATGGACATTAGGATTAGGAAGGGGATCAACAGGAAACAAGTAAGGAAAAGGAGTATGGAGCTAGCAGTGAAAAACCTACTTGCATAAAGCCTACTGGGGTCTGCAAACCTAACTCGAGTGTTATTCCCCGCGATATATTGAGCGATCTAGCAATATAAGCGCATAGGGATCATATGAGGTAACATGAAATCATATGTAAATTCATGGGGTTATGGCCGACAAAGAGGGTGTTACATGTCTGGATAAGGAGCCATTGGAAGCCGAAGGGGGAAATACACCTACATCTGGGTTTCAGGGGCTTCTTCATAGTTGTGTTCACAAGCCTAGAGGACAAAGATAGAGTGTTCGAAGGGGGGACATATTTCTATGTTGCGGCAGGACTCTACATATGGCCATGGATGACGAACTTTGTCCCAGAACGTGAGACATTCACATCAGTACTAGTATGGATCAAACTATACTCCCTTCCTCTAGATTATTAGCTACCAGAATCTCTGAAAGCAATAGGCAACAAGCTGGGGCATTTCCTAAAGATCTCAGAGGCAACTCTAAAAGGAAAATATACATCCTTCACCCGAATATGTGTGGAAATGGACTTATCTGGAGCCCTTCCAAAAGCAATAATTTTAGAAGTGTATGATGAAGAATGGGTGTAGACAGTGGACTATGAGCACATCCCATTTTCGTGCCACAAATACCATGAACATGGGCATCTATTCAGAGACTGCCCAATAATCAATATGGAAGGTAATGGGAAAACTATTGTGGATAGTAATCAAGAGGGTTTCACCAAGGTTGGGGGCAAAATAAAAGGAGGTAAACATCCACAAAAGAAGATAAATGAGGACATACATACAAGACACAACAGTTTCAAGGTCCTAGAGGAAGAAGAGAGGAACAAGGATACAGTCTAGGACATGGAAAACATAACCAAGGAGCAGGAAAAGGTAGTTAACATGGAGGGTATCATAATAAACAACCAAAAAAGGTTGATCTACCAAGCTATATGGAGATCAGTAGGTACCATGAGATGACTCCAAGTGAAGCAGGAACAGAGGACCATGAACTACATGAGATTTTAAAGAGGGAAAATCTAGATCTAGAGAAATTTCTGGAACAACAGAAGAACATAGGAGTGGAATCCCTACCAAAAGAGGATTATGACAGAGTACAACAACTCTTTCTATGGATATCACAATCGAACGGAGTTGGAGTCAAAAGAAATCATGGAATCCAAGAGCCCAGTGGGGTCAAAATGATGGAGAATACACAAGTAAAATATCCAAAGAACTCGATGGGAAGAGATGAAGGAAAAGACAATGAGCTGCTAAATGAATGTGGAAAACTATTGATTAACTCAATTAAGATAAAAGATCTCACCAGTTATTCTTTTACTAACCTTTCTTAATGACGCTCACAACCTACAATATTAGAGGCATGGGAAATATAAGGAAACACAAAAATCTTAGCAACAACATGAAAGAAGAAAAACAAGATATGGAATTTGTTCAGGAGACAAAATGTTCGATGGATAAGATAAGAGAAATTCATAATAAGTGGTTAATCAAGTATGAGTATCTAGATGTTAAGGAAAATAACTCAGTTGGGGGGATTCTCACATTGTGAGATCCAAAAAAATTTGGAATCATGGATGTTGAAGCATCCAGGAACTATCTTTCAGTGGTATGTCAACCTATAGGTGATAAGGATATATACATGATCACAAATATTTATGGACCTCAAAAGAAGTAGACAAACTCAAGCTTCTCATCTCCTTGGAGGATCTAAGAGCAAGACATCACAATATGCCCTAGATTGTTGCAGGACATTTCAACATGATAAGATCTCTTTCTGAGAAAAAAGGAGGTATTAGACAGCTAGGCAGAGACTCCATGTCCTTCTAGAACTTCATTATGAACATGGGGCTCATGGAAACTGAACTAATAAATGGAACCTTCACATGGAACAACAAGAGGGGAGGGGCTTCCAATGTTGCTTCCAAACTTGATAGATTTATTATTTCAGAGGACCTCCTTCACATAGGCCCTGCCATGATAGCTTCCATTCTGCCCTTTGGAGGTTCGAACCACTCGCCTGTATAGCTGGAAGCCACCTTTATGGGCACACTGACAAATAGACCTTTTAGGTTTGAAAATGTTTGGCTCTCTCACTCTAAATTCACCATTAACATTGATAAATGGTGGAGAGAGGATTTGAACATTCAAGATACTAAAATGTTCATGCTCCAATAGAATATTAAACATATCAAATGCAAACTTAAAGTTTGGAACAAAAATGAATTTGGTGATATCTTCAAAGTTAAAAGAGAAGGTGAGCAGAAGCTCTAGCAGATCAATCAGATCAACATCACAAATGGCTTCATCGAAGAGTGCAAAAAACTAAATGAATCTCTTCAGGAAGAATGTTAAGATCGATGCCTATAAGAGGAAATTTTCTGGAGGCAGAAATCAAGGATACAATGGATTAGAGAGGGAGAAAAAAGCACAAAATTCTTTCATAATTCCACCATGGTTGACAGGGAACATAATAAAATCACAAAGATCAAAGACTCTCAAGGGATTGAGCTTGTCACTCACAATGATATGGAATCAGTCCTTGTACAACACTTTCTCAATATTGTAAAGGAGCCACTGGAGGATAGATCTAGGTTCATTGACCATTTCACTCACTATATCCCTCAGCTGGTCACCAAAGAGGACAACCACAATCTTAACAGACTATTGTCGGAAGAGGAGGTCAGTGAAGTCATTAATGAAATGCAAAATGGAAAAGCACCAGGCCAAGATGGATTCAATGTTGACTTTGTCAAAGCTTACTGGGAAATAGTCAAGCAGGATATCCTCAAGGTTGTGCAAGACTCTAGAAAATCCAAAAAGGTTTTGAAGGCTCTTAATGCTTCCTTCATAGCTTTGATCCCAAAACAAGAAAATGCCATGACTCCGGATGGTTTTCGACCCATAGCCTTATGCAATGTCTTGTATAAACTATTTCTAAAGTGATAGCCAATAGACTCAAGCACCTTCTGCCATCTCTAATCTCGGAGGAGCAAACAGGCTATCTAGAAGGAAGACAAATTCTCAACAATATCATCCAAGCTCATGAGGTGGTACACTCTCTGAAAAGCACAAAAAAAGTTGGTATGATCATTCAGATGGACCTAGCTAAATCCTATGACGAGCTAAGTTGGTCTTACATAAGAGTAATTCTAAGAGTCTATGGCTTTGACCAAAATCGGATAAGATGGTTTATGACACTAGTCACCATGACCAGATGTTCTATACTGCTTAATGGAGCTCCATCAGGAACTTTCACACCCTCCAGAGGACTCAGTCAAGGAGATCCGCTCTCACTGTTCCTCTTCGTTCTCATGATGGATGGGCTAGGTAGAGCGATTAACATGGAAAATGTTGAAGGACGAATTTAGGGTATCAAACTCAGAATGGATGGAGTGGCAAACACACATCAACAATTTGTGGATGATACAATGTTGTAGGGCATATCCACAGTCAGGGAAGCTAGAGAAATCAAAAACACCTTAAACGACTTTGCTATGGCAGCAGGCATAGAGGTATGGCTCAACAAGTCCAAAGTATTTTTCTTTAACACTAATATTATTATTCAGAGAAACATTACCAGAATTCTTTGCTTTCAAAGGAAACAACTACCTTCAAAATATCTTGGCATATCTCTTACTGGCAAACCTCTGAGCAAGAAAGTGTGGGAGCCAATATTAAATAAACTTCAGGACAAGGTCAAAAAATGAACATGCAGGTCACTAAATTTTGCAGGGCATCTTGTCCTCACACAGACAGTCTTGCAGGCTATTCCCATTCATGTTTTCAGCTCTTCCTGCTACTCAAGGCATTAAGCAGCAAATAAGGAGCATACAAAGGGACTTTCTATGGGGCAGAGGGGAAGAGAAAAATAAGTGGGCTTTAGTAGCCTGGGACAAGCTTTGCAAACCCAAAAGCCATGGTGGCTTGGGGCTTCATGATCCTAAATCCCTCAATAGAGTTTCAGTAGCCAAACTTTGGTGGAGATGGATCAAGGAGTTGACTACTCCCTGGGCTAAGATTTGGAAACAAAAATATGCCAAGTATTGGTAGGAGAAGGATCACATTAGAATCTCAGGGAAAATCAGGGGCTCCCATATCTGGAACCCTGCTTGGGAAAATAAAATGATTATTGAACAACATTGTTTCTATGAAATCCGAGTAGGGAACCTAACTTGATTTTGGGAGGAAAACTGGTAATAGGAACCCAACCCTTATAAGGATGAATTAGCAACTCTCAAGAGTGACACATATTACAAAGGGCTACTTTTGGTAAAAGACTTTTGGGACCAAGAAAGGAATAATGGAAAATGGAGAAATTGGAAGGATCTAGGATACGTTGATGAGGGTCCTTTGAAAGCCTAGGCAAATGCTCTCACCCAGGACCTAGAGTATAGAAGGATTCTGGTTTCCTCCTCACTGATGAATTAAGATGGGGAAAGAACATTGAAGGTAACTTTAACCTCGAAGAGGCTAAACAGGAAGTCACAGGATTTAACTATCTAAATCCTGATCAAGTCTAGAAGAAACTATGGCAGAGCACCCACTGGATGAAAATAAAGTTATTTATCTAGCTAGTGCATCAAAGGAAGACCTTAACTTGGGAGAATCTCTTAAAGAAAGGCTTCATTGGTCCTTCCAAATGTTACCTCTGTGGCTCACATGAGGAGATGATGGAACACCTTCTCAACCTCTATCCTTCCACATCCACTGTGTGGGATTGGGCGGCCTCGATCTTTAGACAAACTAATAGGGACATACTCAAAATATCCAACACTTCGAAGAACTAGAGGAAGAACTTCTTAGGGAATGATATTATTAATAAATCCTGGATTCTGGTTCCAGGCTTTGTTATCTAGAATTTTTGGAAAGACCGCAACAGTCGGATCTTCAAAAACAAAACAAGCAAGCCCCAACACATAATTGATCAAATTCTAAGGCAGCTCAAAGACACAGTAAGAAGCTTGTTGAGGAAACTTCCTAAGGATCCTCCTCTGCCCCAAGAGGTGAGTATTATACCTCATTTAGGTCTCCAGTCTATAAGCCCACAAAGAATAATAAAGAGAGTGAGCTAAACAAATACTGATGTTAACATTTGGAAGCCTCCTCCTTATGGTTTCTTAATGGTTAATATAGATGGAGCTTCTAAGGGAAACCTGGGATTAGTTGGCTTTGCGGGTTCCATAAGAGATGATTAGGGGAAAATAAAGAAGATCTTCCATAACAACCTGGGGAAGGCTACTAATAACATGGTGGAGCTCATGGCATTAGATGAATGCCTGGAAATCCTTGTGGATTCAAATTCACATGATGTTATCATTCAAGCAGATTCGGAATTGATCATTAGAGCGGCCAAGAAAATATGCAATGGAACTTCTCTAGATAAAGTGTCGAAGCATTGGAAGCTTTTGTAGGTCTTTCATCGTATCTACTCCCACCTGCAAACCCTAAAAACTATCAGATTTGTCCATGTGAAAAGGAAAGCTAACATGTTAGTGGATCGTTTGGCAAATGAAGGAGTCACCAATAGGGACAGGGATTCTCAGCATGCTTGGGATTTGTTACCTCCAAGAAAACTGTGGGAGGATTTCCTTTGTTAGGCGAACATAGATATGGAGCTATTGATTTATAGGATGGATTGAATGGGTCTAGGAAACAGGCAGGAGGATGGAGAACCCTAAAATGTCTGCCCTTTTTGGTTTCGGCTGCAATCCAAAGCTCTACTTTCTTTCAATCGGGTGGCGAAAGGAATGACTCAGGAAGTACCATAGGTTTGGTCTTCCTTTTTTATATTGCTTAGATGGTGTTTGAAAGAGAATATTGAGGAAGCCTCAAGAACCACCTGCTGGACTCGATGAATGGTTTACACTTGGTGAAAATAGCACGCATGCTTTTCTGCGAGATCAGAAATTCAAAAACCACAAGTGGTTTATCGGGCAAGGTCCAAGTGGTTTCTAGTTTTTTGAGGTTGGCCCCCGATTCCACTCTTCATGCGACATGTTACGGAGATGAGGTGAGAGAAAACCGCCCTCATCAGGTGGTTAACCATCGCACTACTTGTCCGCCTGATATCTATGAAGACCATCAGATCCAAGTCAGATGATCAATAATGGAGATTTGTTGGTGTTAATTGGTTTGGTGTTTCAGACCTAAAAAAGTTTAAAGTTCTAGGCCTTAAGTTTTCATCAAGTCCGTATGAAATTTTTAAGTGTGTTTTGTTGTTGGCATTCTTGTGGACCCTCAGTGGGCCTTTTGTGGCATTTTCGTGGGCCTTGGTTCTATGGAACCGTCTTCCAAGGAGTTAAAGGTTCATTTGTTGCACATCAGTACAACCATATGATCGATTGCTTGCTTTTTGGAAAAGTGTTTGGCTGGATCTCACAGGTTTTCTTGTTTAGGCTTCTCATGTTTTTGGGTCTGTGGTTGTATTTTCCTTGCCTTGTCGTCTGTTGAACTCTCACAGAGTGGGTGCGATGTAAATTATGTATTATTGACTAGATTAATAGAAGTTCCTACTATTACTTGATAAAGAAAAGAATAATAAACACAAGGGATTAATACTAAAACCCCAAGGGAATAATATTAAACCCAAGGGACTAATATTATTATCCCAACATTCGTAAACCCAAATATAAATATTACAAACACTAAAATGAATATGATTTATTTTCATGGCGAGACAATCCTTGTCACAATGTGACATTCAAGCATGGTTGACCATGGTTGTCTATCATTGACAATGGTTTACCATGATCGATATTATAAACCTAAGGGAATAATAAAGTGAAAGGATTGATATGAGAAATGCAAAGGAATAATAAAACGAAGGGATTAATATTAAAACCCCAAGGGATTATGAACCCAAGGGAATATTATTAAGCTCGAGGGACTAATATTATAAACCCACTATATATAAACCCTAAGACAAATATTATAAACATTAAAATAAACATGATTGACCATCATTGATTTTCATACTGAGACAATCCTTATCATAATTCCATGTTGGACCATGGTCGACATCATAATAAACCTTGTTTGACTCAGAATAACAAACCCAAGAGATTGATATTATAAACCCAAGGGATTAATACTAAAACTCCAAGGGATTATGAACCAAAGGGAATGCTATTAAACAAAAGTGACTAATAATATAGACCCAAGGGAATAATAAACCCAAGAGATTATTATTTATTTTCATGGTGAGACAATCCTTGAGAGGATGTGACATTCAAGCATGGTTGACGATGGTTGGCTATGATTTACAATGAGGGAATAATAAACCCAAGAGATTAATATGAGAAACCCAAAGGAATAATAAAATTAACAGATTAATACTAGATCCCCAAAGGAATAATATTAAATCCAAGGGACTAATATTATAAACACGACATATATAAACACTAAGACAAATAATATCAACACTAAAATAAACATGATCAACCATCATTGATTTTCATATTGTGACAATCCTTATCACAATTCCATGTTGGACCATGGTCGACATCATAATAAACCATGTTTGAATCTGGAATAATAAACCCAAGTGATTGATATTATAAACCCAAGGGATTAATACTAAAACCCCAAGGTATCATGAGCCTAAGAGAATACTATTAAACAAAAGGGACTAATAATATAAACCCAAGGGGTTGATATAATAAACCCAAAGGAATAATAAACCCAAGGGATTAACACTAAAACCTCAAGGGATTATGAACCCAAGGAATTATTAATATTAAAAATTTGAAGAACAAATAAACCTAAGAATTTGATATTATAAACCTAAGGAATTTATAAACCCAAGGGAAAAATATTAGAAACCATAGGGATCAAAAGTTGCAAGGGATCAATATTAAAAACATAAGGTATCAATAGGAATTAATTTTTTAAACCCAATGGATTGATCAACATGCGTGACTATGAATATTATAAACCTAAGGGATCAATAAACCCTAAGGATTGTTAATATTATGAAAGAAAGATGTTAATAAATTGAAGGGATAAACAATGCAAATGTAAGGGATTAATATTAAACCTTAGGACTATTATTTAAACCTTAATATTGGGGATTAATAAACCAAAGGTAATAAATGATAAACTGAAGGAATTATTAATATTACAAACTTAAAGAACAAATAAACCTAATCATTTAATATTATAAACCCAAGGAAATAGTAAACTGAACCTAAGCCCTAACTCCATGGCATCAATATTATAAACATAAATAATGCTATCACACAAAACAATAATAAAAACCATAAACCAAAACCAATATATGAACCACATTGCAAACCATAAAGCATTAAAAGATGATAAGTCATCATTATATTGATAATAACACATTTATTTCACTACATTATAGACAATAAATCAATTTTAAGCCATAAATACATTGATATCAATAATGCATGTATTAATAGTATTAATGTCAAGAATATTGATATAAATACCTAGAACATGAAATCCCAACAATAATATAATAAATGTAAACAATATTTTCATTTATGAAAGACATGAACAAAGTGAAGGGATCCACACAAAATACCACAACAATCACAAATACAAGAGAGACATAAAATAGTAACACTGCCATTGGAGCAAAGCAACATAATTGAAAAAAACACATCTAAATTTCGCACATTGGATTTAAGGAAGAACAACATAATAGGACATTTTAAGACATGAGATATAAGATTTTGTACATGAAGACAACATTAGTGTAAAAAAAATCAATTTAACCAACTTTTGCAACCACAGAAAGGACATTGAGTCTTAACGTATATTTTTTGTTTTCTTTACATCAAATAATTCCACTACAAAATTGAACTTCAAACAATGTTTCAAAAGTCATATATGGAGTGGCCTCTTCAAAAACAAAACCAAACTGATGACAAAAGAAGCACCAATTCAAATCAACAAGATAATGATCATGATACTTAACACTTTCCAACCAATTCCTTCTTGTTCTCCTCCTAGACTCCCTATGGTGCACATGTTTCAAGTATTTTACATGTGTTTTTGTGTGATCTAGCTTACGAATATAGTCATCAATAAATGCATGATGGAACCCATGTTTTCTATCAAACTTGTTCCAAAGATAGGAAAGAAAGCTTATAGCTCTAGCAATATAGAGTATTTTTCTGGAATAATAGATGACATCATTATTGTCCATATATGCATTTGAAAGACATAGAAACAAAAGAGAAATAAATAAAGACATGCACAAATAAATAAGAATACACACACACACATGTATATACATAAAACATAACACCCCATTTTTATTTATGTTCAAAAACATAATGTTATAGTGTTACATGAAAGACAACAATCTAGTGTTACATGAACCAAATGATATAAAAATTTCTACAAATATAAGCCTCATTTCAAAATACAATAGAAACAACTGTGCAAATATAATAAAATTGTGGCCAATATTCAAAACCTCCATTTTTCATTTCATGATGTAATATGAATCCACAATATTAATATCAATATGAACCACTTATAAAAATGATTTTGAATGATTGGTTCATATAATTCATTGTTTGTGTTTGAATGGTTTGTTGCAAAGAAAAGAGAAATAGGCACTTAAAAAAATAATAAGTAAATTGAACAACATGAAAAGTGATGTAAACAATTTTCTCAAAATATTACTATGAATATGATGAATTTATTAGTCTAATAAATATATGAAAATGATTATTATATGCAAAGTAAATCAAGAGGACAATAAAAGAAATTTAAAAAACATACTATAAAGAAGGTCACAATGTTATTAGTTGTATTTCATAGTGATATTGACTTCAATATCTCCTCTTCCTTCTTCCTAATTGTAACATATGCGATATCTTTCATCTTGGCATAACGTTGAAAAGAAAAAGGCGGTGCAATGCATAAACCATCCATTGATTTCAATCTTGATATGGCTGTGAAGGTAAGGCCTTGCTACTCTTTATTCCTGATATCAACTAACGCTCATTCTAAAGTTAATCACTGTGACTTGTGGATTGTAAGAGCCCATGCCATCTTCAAAGGAATTTGTTTTTAGTTTCCTCTTATCACTAGTGTGATAGGGACAATGTTTGGATTTCTTGCATCAAATAGAACACCAATATACTTATAAAAAACAATAGTTGTGAACATTGGAAGTTGAGGTGGCTTAGAGGTAGGTAGATAAAATATATTGTTAACATAACCAAGTGCACCATTCATCAAGCCAGGTTCAACCCATAAATTACATGTCAACATAACACGCTGACTACAACACAACAAAACTTCACGATCCAATTTATCATCATCAACACCACTGGTTTATGAATACATTGAATTCTTAGCAACACATCATGCAATTGGAGAGTTTAATGATTTTAACATATGCCTATTATGGAAGGAGACCAAATTATTTGTTGGGAACATATGAACTGTTACATTAAATAAATCTCCTTCTCTAGGATGCAACCTCGTATCATCCCGTGCAATAAGAAACTCCCAATTTTCAGGAACAGGTTCTACATTTCTTATGTTATTGAGGACTCTATGAAAAAAAGATTGTTTCTCATTATTCCCTCATTGGCGAAAGATTGTATCAAGAGTGAAAACAATGTTGAATTGGTTCCACAAGACTTTCCCTACTGTATTACTTGCATATAAAGGCTTATCTCTCATAGGAGGCAGTTGGCCAAGGTCACCCACAAGGATGATGGATCTGCCACCAAAAGGACAATTTTTTTCTCTAGAAATGTTTGTCATAATTGTGCATCTATTTTCATAAACAACCTTGATCGTAGAAATATCACTTCATCAATAAATATATATATCTAACATGTCGCATTTCTTCTTGGAATACTGCAAATGACTACCCCTATAGTGGATGCATATCTTTAATTGGAATTTTTAGAGCTGAGTGTATTATTTTTGCATGTATATTAAAAGCAACTATTCCTTTTGGGGCAAGAAGAAGAAAACAATAACTTCCATTAGTTGACGAATTAGAAATAACTTAAAAGATACAATGGATGAGGAAAGACTTCCTAGTGCCCGCAGTGCCCTGAACAATCATAAGAAGAGCTTCACGAATCTCATATTCAACAAAGTGCCTTAACACAATTTCAAAAGCAAGTCGTTTTTTTTCCAACAAAGAATCTGGAGATGGAAATTTTCTATTTGAAAGCTCAACAATATCACTCCTTGATTTTTCATTGCTTATAAGATTAATAGCTTCTTCTACAACATCATCAGAAATAGTTGTACTTTCCTAGTCAAAGGATATATCAAAGCCCCTTTGACAAGGGTGTGAAGATCATAAACATTCACATCATTTGGTCGAACCAAGTGAGATAAAATATGCCATTCTTGAAAATCATCTTCAAGATTCATTTCCTGGCTAGAAAAATCACCATCTTATTCATCTTCAATATTGTCTATAATTGATGGATTTCAATCAACATGCCATGCTTGATATAAAACATTCCTCCAGTTTTCAATAATAATTTTAGCTAAAAGGTCAATTTCTGTAGGAATGTCATAAAATGGCTTGTACAAGAGCAATTCTATCCAGAAAAAGGTTTCAAATTCTTGTGAAACCTCACCAAGAATAGAATAAAGATGTGGCCAAACTCAAAAAATAGAATGAACATCTCTAGGCTTCCATGGATCTTATTTACGTTTGTTATCAAATGTCCAAGATATTGCTATTTCTATCAGAGATAGATGTTCAAGAAAAAAATATCTCTTCTCATAATGTTGAACAAAAGTATTCTCAGATGAACATTTCAATCCATCCTTAATATTTTCCTAAAAGCCTTTCTTCCAACATTTAAGGAAACAAATTTCTCACTACAAACAACAAGAGGTAGCTTAAGCAACATATGGCATGTTTCTTGTGCTCCAATGTCATGGTCAACAATCATTTCTGCAAGAATTTTTCTATATGGACATAAAGCATGACCCTTAGAGCCAATAGAATTTGAAATTCTAGATAACATGTGATGGTAAATTTTAGATCTTTTTTCTACTTTTGATGCATACCTAGTAATGTATTTCAACACAGCATAGCAAGAAAGCACTGGCTAGCAATCAACATTTGCATGACGCATTGTTTGAAGGCCAATGTTATGTACATTAAGCCTATCATCATTTCTTGTTGGCTCATATTTTTTTCTTCCTTGATCATCTATGAACAATCTTGATTCATCACAAAGATCCCGTTGAGCATTGTACCGACATGTTAGAATAGTGCCCTTTTTGCGCAAACAAGAATCTAGAATACACTTTGTATGCGTTTGGACACGGTTTAACAATTCTTTGTAATCATTATGAGGATTAGAAGAGAAAGTCTGACCCCTATTCAATAGGCAAGGGTCATCATTGAGGCTTCGTGAAACCATTATATTGCGATGATGTATGTCATGTGGATTCCATGGAGTTACATATTTGTTGAAGAAAATCTTTGCCAGTTGTACATCAAAACTATTTAACCAATCAAGTATTTCCATCTCAGGGGCACCCTCTAACCATAGAAAACCATGGATATGTGCTAAACTTCAATGTTTCCACGCATATCTAAAAAAATGAAGATATAGTTACTACAAAAAATATAAATAGAATCACAATAAAAGTTCAAAAAGTATAGAACAAAAATTGAACACAAACTTGTACCATAAGTCTTTAGCTTTAAGATATTTTTGGTTAACTTCCTCTCAAAAAATATTGAATCTGTGGTGCATAAATGTCCCAACAATATGAGGGTATTGGAAAACATTCTCAATTTTCATATGATGTTGATTTGAAGAATGAGAATGTGAATATATGGGCATGATGTTATGCACTCTAGCCACTTTGTGTCAGCTGCACTCAAAGTAAAAGATAAAGATGGAAATCCTCACTGAGTAATCATGTCCATCAATTTAGATTGATGCTTAATCCAGTCTGCCCTTGTACCTCTCAGAGAAGAACTAAACTACATAAGATGATCAACCAACTTATTATGCGGTAAATCAAATAGCTGGTGACGCAACACTTCAATTGTTGTAGGTGAGTTATCATGTAGATGTTTCTTTTCAAAAAGTGCAGTAGTTGCTTGGCTCTGATGCCACATTATCATGTTTAATAGATAATATTGAAAGTGAGGATGGCTTCCAAATATCTGATAATAGTACCTAAGAAGATGTAATGCATACTGATGAAGTTCAACACTACAAATATGTGGTTGCAACCAATCAGCATCACCAGTGGGGAACAATGTTGGGAATGCCATATCTAATAACCCCTCTATATTATATTCATTCACTCGATAGGTTCCAATACTAGGCCTGTATAAATTTCCACTGTAGATCAACAAATTATGCAATAGATTAAAGCAAAATACAAGATCTACTTCTACAACAAACTTTGCAGAATCTTAATCGAATTGAGCAAGATCAATGAGAACACATATAACTGAGAATGAGAAATGAATCACACATAACACAAAAGAAATAAACTAGGGAAAGCCTCAACCTAAAACACCAATCTCTGTATTATCATACAAGTGGAAATCTTGTTCAAGTTACAAAAAGAATCAACTCCCAAACTATCCTGCCCTCTCTGTATTCAAACAATAATGCTCATAGATATTCAAAGGCTCTCACAACCTTCTCCTCTGCCCTCCAAGCCTCCTATTTCCTTGCACAATTTTTCCTAGGGTCCAGTGCTTCCACTTGTGTGAATTCCCACCTCACGCTACTCACTTGGCTCAGAAATAACTGCACAAACCTAAAGGAGATAATTCCTTCTACATGGATGAGTTTCCTTTATAGGAAAAATCCTCCAACTGATATTACATTGTCCCATCCTCTGATCTCAACTGGGTCTCTAACTAAATTGACATGCATGAGTTATTTATGAGAGAATGTTCAATTACCTAGAGAGAAATAGTTACATGCATGCAAGCATTAACTAATTGAACTCACAATTAATTCCACAAACTATTGGAACTACTCTAACTGGACTTAACTCATATAACTGAGCTAAATAATTACAACTCATCCTTATCTCTTTAATTGATGGATAAATTTCCCAATCAATGGGGAAACTATTGCATGTCCCCATATATACCTTATGTTTGATTTTCTACAACTAATTAAATCAAGATGAATTAATTAATTATTTTATAGGCAGCTACTGAGATCAAAGTAGAATTTTTACTTCTCAATTTTAGTTCAAGGACTAACTAAAATAGGAATCCATCCCGAAATTCTATTTATAGAAATGCTATTTTTAGCACTTCCATTTTTCATTCCTTGTTGCTATGTCCAACACTGGTACCCAAACTGCTATTTATAGCAATACTATTTTCAGCACTTTTATTTTTAGCATTTCCTATTGCCATTTTCAACACTCCCTCTCAACAAGAAAGGAATTCAACTCAAACCCGATCCTGAACCATTGAATGTTCTGCATGCAACACTTCTCCAAAGTGTTATTGCTCTAGTAACTTTAGAAACAAAAAAATCTCCCAACTGACCTCCTTGTTTAGCTAGAAGCACCCTCTGATGCTGAAGCTCCTTCTGTCGCTGACATGTGCTCCCTCTATGACCTATGAGTTGCTACAACACTCCATGCATCTCGTACCATTGAACACCTCTCTGTGCTATCCTACACTAGTGCAACACTCTTAGGCCTCTTGCATTGTTGCAGCCTACTAGCTTCGGACTGTCTTGGGATTCCTGCATTGTAGCTCTCGCTGCCACTCCATATGCATCCATCTCTATCCACTCAACTAGTCTCACTACTCCTCATCGGGGCTCCCATAGAAAGATATAATCAAAAAAGGTTGGATACCTCAATGATCCTGCCCCTATTCCAGCCTTCTCGGGAGTTTCACTCCACATCGCCCCACCTCCGACCTAGAGGTATGGATGCATGTGATCCCTCTGAACACTTGGCTCAAAATTTCTCCCTAATGGAGGTCTCTGCATGAGTGGATGCCTCCACTTGATCTCTTCTCGGCTTCTCTAGTTGTGGCTGCTCAATAACCTCCTGAAGATACTTCACCAATTGTGGCTTCTGCACAATTGTCTAAGAGCATACAAGTTCTTGACTCACGAACCAATCTTCTTCACTTGCCTAGTGGTGATGTGTCGAAGGAAAACCTTTCCCTTACTAAAGACTACCTCATAGCCTTTCTCTTCCATCATTGCTATCAACACCAAATTTTTCTTCAGTCCTGGTACATACTTGACATCGGTCAAGGTAATGCAAGCTCCATGCTCCCTCTGAAAGGCAACCATGCCTACACCTGAGACACTATAAGTTTCATCATTACCCATCACTATGAGTATCCAAAGATCTTTCTCCTCCAAGGTACTAAACAAACTCTTGTCACTAGTCATGTGGAAACAAGCTCCACTGTCAAGATGAAACCATGAAACCACATCCCATCGTGGATGACACCATGCATGTGAAAAGGGTGAAATCCAACTCGAATTGTGAGGCCAATGCCTCACCTTCATATCCTTTCTTGGATCCCATCTTGGATTTATTTAGTGGACAATTTGTAGCAAAATGGCCCACCTCATGACAATGAAGGCATCGTAGTTTCGGTTTGTCATCCTTCTTCTCACCATGGGAAGAAATTGATTTGGAATGAGAATACTTCTCCTTCCCTTTCTTTGCCTTACTCGCTAAGGCTTAATTTTCTTCACCCTCCTTAGATGAAGAATATCCATCTATGGTGCTTCTTCGCATCTCATCCTGCATCAGATTTGACCAAAGTCATTCCTAATCTGCCAATTCCTCTCTTTCATTTAGCGAGTCTTGGTAGCTATGCCAGCTCTTAGGAAGATCGAGGAGAGCTAGACTCACCATCTCGTCATTGACTGTCATGACTCTTACACTTCCAAGCTCATCCCTACAGGTGGTGAGCTTGTTTAGATATGTAGAGATCGTGTCGCCCTTTTCACACTTGATATTCCGAAGCTTGTCTTTCAGCGCCAGCTTCCTCTCATCATTGATTTTTTGATATAGATCTTTCAATGTTTTCCACATTGAAAACAGTGTCTCCTTCCCATGGAGACTCGAGACAATGTGGTCTTGAACTCCCTCCAGAAGGATTCTCCTTACTCTGGCCACACATTTCTTCCATTCAGCCAATTTTGTAGCATTAGCCGATGTCGGCTTGGGGACTTCTTGATCAATCAAGTCCTTTAGATCATTATCCTCTAATATGGCTTCCATGCGATTCTTCGAGGCTATATAATTCGAGCTTCAATCAAGGGCATACTCGAGTCTTAAACCGTTGAACGCCATTGTTGAAATTGAGATGTGATAAGAACTTGATTTATATAATCAGGAACTTGAAACTTGAAACTTCTCCCTTCTTTGTATACTATTCTTCGCTTTGATCACCTTTTCTCTGATACCATGTAGAAATTCCCACTGTAGATCAACAAATTATGCAATAAACTAAAGAAAAATACAAAATCTACTTCTACAATAAACTTTGTGGAAGCTTAATGAAATTGAGTAAGATCAATGAGAACACATATAACTGAGAATGAGAAATCAATCACACATAACATATAAGAAATAACCCGGGGAAAGCCTCAGCCTAAAACCCCAATCTTTGTATTATCAAACAAGTGGAAATCTTGTTCAAGTTACAAAAAGAATTACCTCTTAAACTATCATGCTCTCTCTGTAATCAAACAATACTACTCATAGACAGCCAAAGGCTCCCACAACCTTCTCCTCTACACTCCAAGCCTCCTATTTCCTTCTACATTTTTTCCTGGGGTCCAATGCTTCCACTTGTGTGAATTCCCACCTCACACTGCTCACTTGGCTCAGAAATAACTGCACAAACCCAAAGGAGATAATTCATTCTACATGGATGAGTTTCCTTTATAGGAAAAATCATCCAACTGATAGTACATTGTCCCATCCTCTGAACTCAACTGGGTCTCTGAATGAACTGACATGCATGAGTTATTTATGAGAGGATATTCAGTTATGTGGAGAGTAGTAGTTACATGCATGTAAGCATTAACGAACTATTAAACTCATAATTAATTCCAAAAACTATTGGAACTAATCCAACTGGACTTAACTTAGATAACTATGTTAACTAATTACAACTCAAATTACAAATCATCATAATCTCTTTAATTGATGGATAAATTCCTCAATCAATGGAGAAACTATTGCATGTCCACACATAGACTTCATCTTTTATTTTCTATAACTAATTAACTCAAGATGAATTAATTAATTATTTTACAAACAGCTGCTAAGATCATATTCAAATTTTTACGTCTCTATTTTAGTTCAGGGACTAACTAAAATACAAATACATCCTAAAATTCTATTTATAGCACTACTATTTTTAGCACTTCCATTTTTCATTCCTTATTGCTATGTCCAACACTGGTACCTAAAGTGCGATTTATAGCAGTGTTATTTTTAGCGCTTCTATTTTTACCATTTCTTTTTGCCATTTTCAACAAGACCAATCCATGTCTTGAACATGTGAAGAATCAACATTATCAAGAAATGCTTTAATTTATTCCACTTCTCTTCGTTCATTTGGTAGGCAAGCAACAAAAGAAGAAGGATGAGAGGGAAAATGCTTAGCAACAAACCCTTCATTATTAGTTTCATTGATCTCAGATTCTTCAGTATCACAATCAACAAATTTAAGACTGGGGCGAGACATCTTTTGATCTTTTGGGTAGAGCATTCACTGAATCATAATCAATTACAACATCTCGATATTATTGATCATGTTGGATTTTTAAAATCAATGCAACCATCACTCGAGATATTTTGACATAACATTCATAATATTTATATTGAGCGGCATGTCTCCTCACAATTAGAAAGTGAATATCTTCAACATGTTAGGGAAGGCTTTGTACAATTGTAGAAATATCTTGAGGAAAGTTAATTGTATGACCAATATAGTTATATTGCCCACCTCAAGCACGTGTCACTTGCAAAATAGGATTCATAAGTGTTATTAGCATTTCTTCAACTTGAGAAAGAACTCTTAAAATATGAATTTTCTCACCAGGATCCATGTTATTATATCGACAAAAACAATGGGCTCCTCTTTCACTTTTACATTGTATACAAATAGGTCGTTCAGAATGTCTCACAACATGGATTTCGACATATGATTATTACCAAATGTGGCACATTTGGACAACTGAAAAGCTATCTATCTTTGCTCAAAATATTTTATGCACTGCAATCATGTTTTCATCCAAATGAATATGATCTCTACTAGCCCAACCATGTTGAAAACCATTTGGAAGAGTAAAATTTCTACTGACATGTACTTCATCTTCAAGAACATGAAATTCCCTTCGCAAATTTAAAGCATGTGGAATGGATCTATGAGAATGTATTTCCAAATTAATGGTGTGCATTTCACGAACCTGAGAAGTTGTAAAGGTCTCTCTGTCATAAAACACTTTCAAATTTAATTTCCGACTAATTATAAATGAAAAAAATGGAAAAGAATCAAATGCATTCAAAATTTACATTTGTGTCTTCATGTGGATGAGGGTTATGATATGGTTTCTCTCGAATTCTAACATCAGTGGATGGAACATTTTGGGATGTAGTTCCTATGCCTCTATTCACATGAGTTGTTTCCTATTTCAAAAAAAATAAAATCTGTTATAAAATTAAATGTCCAAAAAAGAAATATTCAAAAATTGAAAATAAATCAAATAAATTGAACATCTATATTAGTTTTACAATTTGATGTTCTGGGTTCCAATTCTCCATTGTAATGAGATAAGGTCATGGTTTCTCCATAAAAGGTTACAAAATACAATTTCCAGACAACTGTAAATGAAAAAATGAGAAAAATATCAAAAGCACTCAGCATTTACATTTGTTTGGCAATGTGGATGAACATTATGGGATGGTCCCTCTTCACTTCTAACATCAGTATATGGAATATCTACGAAGTTAATTTCTTTGTCTCTATTAAAATGACATTTGTCATGTTCAAAGAAAATAAAATACGTCATAAAATTCAATGTCCAAGCAACTAGAAATTTAAAAAATGAAAAGCAAATGAAAAACATTGAAAATTTACATTAGTCTGGCAATTTGATTGTCGAGGAGAATGCACAGGAATGTTATGACATGCTTCATCTTCACTTCTTAGATTAGTAGATGGAACACTTTGGGAGATAATTTCTAGACCTCTATTAAAACGAGTTGTATCATATTCGAAGAGAATAAAATAACATAAGTTTAGTAAGATAAACTTTGTAAATATAGGAATGAAATAAAACAACCACTATTGCAGTGAAAATCAAAATAGCATTGTGTTACCTCCATTGTTCCACGTCAAATGCTATCAGGGATGACTGATTTTCTTGGTGGGACCACATTACTTTGAGAAGTGGGATTTGAAGATAAGATGATTCAAGCAACTCTATCCAAATTATGAAACAAATGGCCAAGTAAACTATCATCCAAATAATCACACAAAATGTCATCATTAGCCCCACCATGGATGTTTTGCTACCTTCGGCCATCAAACATGCAATTGGATGCATGGAAGGGTTAGGGTGGAAATTTGCATCCACATTATCGATATAGCATTCTTCTTGATTGCAAGATGTTTCCCCAATGTTATGAACATTTTCAGGAGAGCATCGAACAACAAGATTATGCTGATGAGGAGCATATCCTGATAATGAAATATCAACAGGAAATGTTCCTTCCATTATATCATTTATAGTATGATGTTTACGAGGAATTATAAAATCATTTTCAAGAGTGTCTTCACTCATTTTTCTATTATATGTAGCTCTCCTTTGCTCATTTATGTCATCCTTATTTTGTTGATACCATAAACGACGACTTTCATTAGACCTCTCACGTGATTTTGGTGACAAATTTCATTTTTTGTATTCTTTCTTGTGCCTTCAAATGACATGTCTACAATGAATAATAAAATATTCATTATGGAATCATAAACATGGAACATAACAAATATCTAATATAAACAAACTAAAAAGAATGAAAAAGACATAAGTTTTTTTTGGAAATCGTAAAAAACATAGAAAGTGTATATGTTATTTTTCTCCAACCATATAAACTTATCAAAATGTATAATGCTTTTTCCAAATGGCTAAAAACAAAAACAAAATATTCCAAAATGGAAAAAAACATAAATGAATTCTTCCAAATGGCTTAAACAAAAAATTCTAAATTTCCATGTATCGTATTAGAATCAAAATGAAACCCATACTATTGGGACGCAATACTGTAAGAATTATATGAATTGGAAGTATATCTAAAATTTTGGAACTATATACTATCAGAATATAAATGTAAATATTAAAATGAACATAACTATATAACATTGTTTGAGAATCAATGACAAAAAACAGTACAAATAATACGTATAACATAACTCATAGAAATTATAACTATACAAACAAAGAAAAATGCATAACATGGAGAAACATTTACATGTAAATAAGGAAACTTTACAAGAAACAATATGAAATATTTTACATCGCAAAGATCAGTACAAACATAATTTTAATCTATTACCATAAAAACCCATAGTATGTATAGAGACAAAAATGGAAATATTTTCCATAACTATAGAGAGTATATAAAATGGAAATATTTATAAGAACTCCTACAAATACTAATATCCTAGGAATCCATATCCATATCCAATGGTGGAATCTCATCAACTGAATCCATATGGAGAGAAATTGCAAAAACATTTCCATACTTAATCAAATCATTGCAATCCTCCAATGTTGGGTACCAAAACCGAGACATCTGCTCATTAGTAGAATTATCAATATCTATTGGAAACCATATGTGAGTCATCATGGCATATAATAGGAAAGGAACTTCACTACAATTTCATATAAGAACCAAACCATGGACTGTTCGAAATGAAAGATAACCAAGACATTTTCCATTTATATCTACATAAATTTCTTCCAACAACTTCCATCTAAAACCTCAATCATCTTCAAAGTAGTCAATTCTTCATTCAACACATTTTTGCACAAATTGGAAATGGTCTAATTATTCAATTGACCATATAGAAATGGAGCCATCATTGACAAGGCATATCAACTGATTCATGTATATTTCATGTATATTCCTAACAACATACACCATATATCACTCATTGGAACAAATGAAAAACTCCACTCATCTTTTATTACATCAAACTAGTAGCACTCATTGGAACAAATGAAAAACTCCACTCATCTTTTATTACATCAAACCAGTAGATTGTATATCCATATCGAGGATAATCTTCATACTCCTTGTCAAGATACAACCAAAACAATTTACTTTCATAAAACACTACATTCTTAGGGGGTGAAGTTCCACCAAATTGAACAACAACCCTTTTCCATACCCTATCAAGACTACTACAAACATAAAATTTAGACTGCATTCTGTCATACATATGTTTTAGAACAACCCAGTCATATTTTTTGTTGCTTACATTTTCCAATAATGAAAAGAATCCCCAATCTCCAATTCGTATTGGACCTATGTTTTTAAATGCTTTTATAAATGGATTCATTACAAAATAGTTGTGTGTTTTGGAGCATTCTATTGGTAAGGATAAAACCATTGTTGGTCCAACAATACACTCTACTCTGTATCTTGAATCTATGAATCACAAATGAAATTGAGATGTGTGGCCATTCTGATTAAGGTATTGAACAACAAAACAATTGTCTTCACTGTTGAGGAAAGGAATGAGAAATCCAAATTTGTTCGTAGAGACATTCTTGCAACATAAAAAGAAAGAAGGGTTTTGCAAAGCATTCTTCCATTTTTTACAAATAGTGCTAAACTTTATCAAGAACTTCAAATGGAAGACAACTCCAAATAGCATGATCCATGATGAAATAATGAAATCTCCTAACAGTAAAAAAAAAACACATTTGATATCAACAAAACACTTTAATATTGAATAAAATTAAAAGTAACATACATACAATATTTACCATACACTATTTTCCATTTTTTTAAGGATAAAAAATGTTAATGGTTGTGTAAGAGTGAAATTTTAACTAATAAAAAATATTTGGGGAAAAACTTGTTTTTTATAGATTCAAGATCACATGGCTAACTGTTTTGTATAGTAATGAATTTATTTTAGTTATATGTTTTAATTATGTATGTAATGTGAATCATAATTAACTATTTGTCAATTTTGATTAGGTGTAATAACCACTTAAATAAGGAGTAGTCTTTAAGTTGTAATAGGCACCTAAATAATTTCTGGTTGGAATTTGACGAAAAAAAAAACGATTCAATTATAATGAATCCAAAAATATCAAATTAAAACTATATTACAATATTTCTAAAACAACACATTAGTATATATTAATTTTTATCATATTTAGAATTAATCTAAGATCATTTTACTTATCTATTAATAAAACAATAGATTTTTAATATCATAAGATAATCCTTGTAATGGACTTCATTAATATCACAATTTAATCATTCTAATGGACTACATTAATATCTACATCATTATGATTATGTGGTATATGGAGGTTAAATTAATAAATATTAGGAAATTTAAATAACAAAAAGTGTAATATGTTTTAAGTTTGTGAGATTTTTCAACATAATTTTATATAT
>APFE030457368.1:94125-110362 GCA_000404065.3 Pinus taeda | reverse complement strand
TCCTGCAGCCCCTCCGCACTTCCGCAGCTGCAGCGCTCGAGAGATCACCCTTCACAGATTCGCTTTCCACTTCACTTTCATATAGATCGAGCTTTTTGAAACAATAACCCAATATTTCAGATCTTAAGATATTCAACCCAAAAGCATACCCAAGCCAAATGATCTCCTTTGCTTTATATAGGCAAGCTCTTCCTCAATCATGGACCAATACCACGGGCCAAAACCATAACAAACCAATACCATCAACTCAATACTAGGGATCAACACGTCTATCAAGATGCCATGGTCCAAAAACCATAGGTTCAAATTCCAAGGACTAACTACCATGGACCAAAGGTAAGTTTTCCCACATGAAATAAACTTTTGTCTGCATAAAATTCCGTGAAATTTTCTCCACATGAAATAAACTTTTATAAACCCTTCTCTGCATAAAATTCCATGAACCTTTCTCATCATATTGAGAGCCATGCCATGGGTGTTGCCATTAAGTACAACATCTGTAACATATAACCATACCAGAAACATAATGCCAACACTGCTCACCGAAGTCCTTTTGTCATTGAAGATCCTGCTATTACGCTCCTTCCAAACATTCCAAATTAAGAACCCTGGAGTTAGTGCCTAGGCTGAGTCTATGGTTTCATTGTCTGAAAAATTCCTCCTCCAAATTTTTAGGGTAGCAATGATGTCATTTACATTCCTGTGAGTCTGCTCAAAGACATCTTCCAGCGAGTTCCACAATGTTGTAGTAAATGAACAACTATTTAGGAGATGATTAGTGGTCTCTTCCTGATGACCACATAGGTGGCATCTGGAGGGCCAACAAAGCCTCTTTTTCTAAGATTATCCCATGTCAAAATCTTTCCTTGTTGAACCAGCCAGTGAAACAATTTGATTTTCATACAATGAGGATTGGTCCAGAGTTCTTTCCAAGTCTTATCAGTGCCTGAGAGGTTGGGTCCTGTGTCTATTCACTTGGCTTCCTTAAGTTTGAAGAGATCAACCTTGTTCTTTCCCCATCTTAATTGATCATCCAAGGTTGAGGTTAAGATTTACCTTTTTTTCAAAAGACCATTAGGGGGTTGTAGCTTGAGTGTTCAACCTGCCTACATCACTATAAACTGGCAGTTTCCAGATTCGCCATTTCCCATTCTTGAATGATCCCAATAGTCACTTACCCTTCTTAAACCTTTGTTACTGGTATCTGTTTGAATATCTGCTAATTACTCACTTCGTAGATTGTCCTCTTGCTGCCAATTATCCTCCCAGAACCAGGCCAGATCTGCATTTCTAATCTCCTAGAAACTACATTTTTGGACTAGACCCATGTTCTCCCAGGGCCTAGTCCAAATTTGTGAAACCTTTATTTGTCTTGTCATTCTTATTATGTTCTTTTCCTGCCAATCCATTGCATAATTTTTCTTCCAAATTTTTTCCCAGGGGGCTTGTATTTCCATTAGCCACCTCCACCATATTTTGGCTCCCAGGACCCTGTTAAGAATTCCAGGGTCATGAAGACCTAGGCCACCATGGGATTTTGGCTTACACACTATTTCCCATGCCACTAGGGCCCATTTCTTCTTTTCCTCCCCTTTTCCCCAAAGGACGTATCTTTGGATATTTCGAATCTAAGCGATGACTCCAGTGGGTGCTGGAATGGCTGATAACATATAGATGGGGATGGATTGTAGAACAGCCTTAGTAAGAACTAACCTTCCTACTAGATTTAGGGCTCTATTCATCCATTTACTGATTTTATCTTTTAGTTTATTTATAACTGGCTCCCAGCTATCCTTGTGTGACAATTTATCAGTGAGGGGAACTCCCACGTACTTTGAGGGTAATAACTCTCTTTGAAAGCCCAAAATTCTGGAAAGATTTCTTTGAATTGATATGTCTATATTGAAAAAGAAATTTTTTTACTTAGAGAGACTTACCTCTATGCCCACTGCGATGGAAAACTCACAGAAAATCTTCTTGAAAGCTTTGGCTTCCTTGACTGTATGTATGCCTTGAAGCATAGTGTCATCAACAAATTGTTGATGTGTCACCGTGTCCCTTCCTTGAGTGAGCCTTAACCCTTGAATTCTTCCTTCCTCCTTGGTAGCTCTGATTGCTCTTCCTAACCCTTCCATCATTAAAATGAAAAGGAAAGGAGAAAGAGGATCACCTTGCCTTAGGCCTCTGGTGGGCTTGAAGGTTTTGGAGGGATTATAATTGAGAAGAATTGAACAGCTGGTTGTGGTAACAAGTTCCATGACCCATTTAATCCAATTGTAATCAAAGTCGTATGCTTTTAGTATTGCTCTTACGTACATCCATCTAAGTTTATCATAGGATTTTGCGATATACAGTTGAATAATCATGCATGCTTGTTGTTATACAGGAATAGTGTCCACACGGATGTTGTTATTCCCACTAAGATGGGTGGCTATCTTAGAAACAAACAATCAAAGTCTACAATTGATTCCTTTTATGAAAATAGATGAGAGGAGAACCAAGAGGGCCAACCTGAGTCTTGCGCTCGATTCCCTCTCCTTCTTAATAGAGTTTTGCTGCTCGCTCTTTGTCTGCTCAGCTTCAAAAGGACCTTTAGAATCACAAAAACACACTACTATGCAAGAAACAAGGATCTAAACTCATAAATAATGCAGGATCAGATGTACATTAACCATATACAAGCATATATAAACAAGTACACCAGGATATGGAAGGAAACAGGAATAGCTTTATTCAGATAAAAAGTAGCAAGAGGATTACAACTATGAGTAGCTCTGACCCATCCTCATCCTCCAGCTAAGAAGCCCTTCTTTCACCTCAAGCAAAGAAAAATCACCCAACGCTGTGAATGTACACCAGAATACCAACAACACTTCTCTATAGATTACAAAATTCCAGCCTTCGGATCTTTGTGATGAGGGATCCATATATAGATGATTACAGAGAGGTGAGTCATCTTTTGGGATCTTTATTAGTGTCTTCTCTCTGATAGTTCCTGATTCCACTTGGAGAATGAAGATCTTTTACTCATCCCTGGTCAAAAATGGAGTGGCAAGTGTCAGAGGGGAAGTTTCTGGAAGATTCCATGATCTTCCACCTCGCATTTTGGTCCCTGCCATTTGTCCATTCCCAACTATCGCACCCTACAGAGGAGCAAAACAGTATGCATCACACCCTGTACATTGGGAAGGTGATATGCATCGCACCCTTTGCATGGAGCTTTCAGTATGGTTCAGTTTTGACCATTTTTGAGCAGTTTTCAGTGGAGAACTTCTGGGAGATGATGTAATCAGTTGACCTTGTTCCTTTAGGCAGTGAAGTAACCCTTTTAGGGACTTAAGAGCCCTTAGTTTATGGACATTTGTGATTGGGGTTGAAGTGCCCAAAAATGTCTATAATAGTTGCCCCCTAAAGCATGAAGTCGTTAATCGTTTTTGATGTCAGGTGAAATGCTTTACTATGAGGATCAAAAGTTTTTCCAAGCTTGGAGGTGACCTATAATAAGATACAATACAATACATTATTTGAAAACATTTTTTCATGATCTAGTTGAGGCGGGCATTCCCCATGCTTAGCTTTATAAACTTATTTTCATGTACATAGGACAGACGATCATCTGTGTGATAGACTGATGATATGGACACATCATCCTTTGATTTGGATGATCATTTGTTCATAAATGATGTACACTAGATGTTTTTATATTCCTGAATATATCGCAGCCTGGATTGATGAAACTAAATACGAGGTCTTCAAACTCGGCCAATCTTCACTCGGAGTACAAGTTGATCCATGTTAAAAATGTTTTGGAGTCGAACATGGAAGGACATCGCTTGATTACCAGCCAATGATGTAAGCTGTTAATAGGCGCGAGAGGAATCACCAATAATGAAAATGACTCTCAAGGTACTACAATACAATTTACGTGGTGTGAAAAAGGACTTGGCATCGAACACCACGCAAAATCTCTCAGTCAAAGGCCATTGATGTAAACCTGTCGCCGAAAGTGAGAAACATGCCATTGAGGCATGCAAGCTTCAAAGTACTGAAAGGGTTGTTCTTAAGTCAACTTCTTGGATAACGAGCTGATGTCGACAAGAAGCGACCCATCGCAGGAGGGCCTTAATGAATCCCACATCAACGACACGGAAAAAAGCAAATGATTTTGGAGGTGAAAACAAGCTAACGATATGGGGGTTCAAGGTGGCGGTCATGAAGGAATGAAGCATGAATGTATTGTAGTGGGTGAGACTCAGGTGAATTGTCTGAATGACTTCTCTTGAACATATCGGTGACATTGACGATGGATTGGTAGCGTTAACCCCAAAGATGGATGGCGTGACGGACCAATGGTGAAGACGAGTGAACGGAACAACCCAACCCGGCATGGATGTGGAAGGAAAGTGTCATGTTCAAGAGCGACTTGCTACCAATAAAGTTTCTTCTTGTTTTCTTCCCAATTTTCCCTAGTCATTGCTGACCAGTATCTCTTTATTTTTGTCAAGCTTGAGGAGGATAACATATGCTTGTTCTATAATTCGCCCTTCGGGCAAACCTGTCGCTATATTTTAGCGAGCCTAGCGACAGTGAAACTCGTTCTTGTCCTGTTGGATGAGTTTGTCGCTGTTAGTTTTAACGAGTTTAACGACAAAGATAACTCGGTCTCTTTCAATTTTAGAGAGTCTGAAAGAAACGAAAAGAAGACTCCAAAGATTTGTTTTCGTTGTATAATCCCTTAAGTCCAAAAAAGCGTAAAATAATACAAAAGGGATGAATTTTCAATAGTTTTAACGAACTAAACAAGACAAGCGCTCAATCGTTTTGTGTAATAATCCCTCAGGTCCAAAAAGATTAAAATCTAGAGGAGGGATAGCACTTCCGATGCCTTTTAACGAGCCGGAGAGGCCAATCACTTGACAATCTTTTCATATTTTATGAGTCAGGTGAAAAGAGCTTAAAGAAGACTTGTTTTTGAGGAACGAGTGATGGTTTCGGGTAGCAGCTGATTCCAGGTAAGGTTTGGAATTTTCCAATCACGACAGTGTTACAAGGATGGCTAGCAGAATCACTCTTCATAGATGTTCCTCGAAGGGGTAAACAATCACATGGGGGTGAATGATCGGCTAAAAATAGAGTGGAGGTGATGGCGAGAACACGACCAAGGCTCAAAAGCTGGCGATAAGGCATTCACAATGGTTATTTACCCGTTCATTTTTTAACGAGCTTAAATGCGGGGATAAACACTTGCTCATGACTTATGTTTATTTTTTAACGAGCATGAACTATACGCTAAAACTGCTCGTGGAGAGTTTATTTTTTAACGAGCTTGAACTCTGTGACAACATTGCTTGCCAGTCGTATGATGAAAATGTCTCATTCAAGATGCTATTTTGAAGTGGCTTACATCTCTAAAGCTTTGCCACGGATCCTTTCTTTATGCAAGCTAGGAAATGAATAGTCTTATGGGTTTAAAGGGTTAGAGGTCCTACAAATTTAAAAATAAATAGCCACTCTTCACTTGCATGCGGAAAGGTTTTCATGCCCCTAGGTATAGAGAAGTAGAGTTTCAAGGTTACCCCTCAATCTGCAGACAAAAAATTTGTTCTATCGGGAAAGGCCTACCTTCTAACGGAGGTATCTTATCCAGTCTAATCCCTTTTCCTATACAAACGGTTATCAGACTAGTCATATATCCTTCGCCGAAACCTACCCTATACCCAGAGTTTTCCTGCCGAAGCAGACCAGGGTGCATTCCCCCTAGGTTTCAGTCACATCTTCCTGAATCACTCACGCTCATCAGGTGGACGGACTGGAGACTGATGAGACATTTCTTGCATGAAAAGACCATTCAGGGATGGCATTTGACTATTTGCGATGTGTGAACCGGGGAATGACATTTGGTCTACGAGCTTGACCATTCTGCCTTCGTGCAGAAAACACGTTACTCTAAAGAGTGAGGAGACGACGGCTCCCATGCAATAAATATAGTCGCATCCAAGGAGTAGATTGTAATCTAAAGGTCCTTTAATTACCATAATGTTCATGTGAACAATTTTCCTTCTCAAAGTAATGGGCACATTTGGAAGGATCCCTAAAGTTTGACTGGTTCCTTTGTCGAAACCTATTAGATTTCTCATTTCAGGCAAAAGTGATGGCGAACCAAGCGCTTTCCAAGCAGTTGACGAAAGGATACTCATAGAAGCCCCTTCATCAATGATGGTACCAACCATGACCATTCTGTAAGCTTGTACAATAATTTTGAATGGTATACTGGCTGGTAAACGGCGTTTTCCTAGTAGATTCCAGTCGAAGGAAACCACTAGGTTGCTTGGTGGTGGGATCGAATAGACGACCAGGTAGGACTCTGATGAACTTCCTTCCTGCGGTAAAGGAACGGGAGGACTGCCCCCATGCTCATTGGAGTCGGTGTTGATGAAAATAATTTGAACGGTGTCATTCTCTTTCTCTTTAGTGACGATATCCTTCAAAGATGAACACTCTGAAGGAAATACTGGGTCAACTGCTGTATCAACCCTTTGACTTTCATTTGGTATGGATTCCGAAGGTTCATTTTCAACGATAGGTGCTTCGGCAGACCACAAGGATGGGCCCGCTGGACTTTCAACCAGTGGAGGACTCGGCAAGAGTTTTTGATATCCAGGAGGAAGTCGTAATGGTGAAACCAGACAATTATCTAAAACTCTTTTAGCCTCTTCAAGGAAGGGAAAACGGTGGACGGCGTGGTTGCCTTCACACAACTTACAAGGAAGTCTAGGATTCCTTCTTTTTCCATGTGCTTCACTTTCATTGGTTGATGGTGAGCATCCAACATGATCGCCAGAGGTTGATGCTACCAGGTGGTGCAAACGAGGAGACCAGTCCCTTAAGATCCAAGGGATGCAGGGACAATCTCGGTGATAGTGGTCTCCATTGCAAATGACACAAGGAGATTTAGGTTTTGACTATGTGGTGTGTGGATTTTTGTTAGACGATACTTGGTTGTTCCCTTTCGATTTTGGTTCCTTTTTCTTCTTTTCATTTTTCTCTTTCTGCTTCTTCTTCTTCTCAGTTACTTGACTTTTAGCTTTGTCAGCCTTGTCAAGCGAAGAGGAAGGATGAGAAGGAGAATCAAATGAAGTAGAAGGTTGGGAGGCAACTCTAGTGTTGTCTAGTTGCTGGTTAGACTGTTCAGGAATTGTGGGATTCTGAACGACAGAGGTAAAGAAGAGCCAGACTGGCAAACCAATTGTCAATCCTGGAAGTGACAAAGTGGCCATATGGGGTGGACCAACATCTCCCCAAGATAGGAAGGGACTAGGATTTCCTTCACGGGAAAATCCTTGGTTGGTAGACTCCATTTTCTCAACCTGAAGATCAACAGGGGAATTTGTGACGTTATTACGATTTAAAATAAATTTTTAGACGCTTGGACACAACTTGTTTTCTCAATTTTAAAGAGTCGAGAGAAAACAAAAGATGACTTTAGTCGCCTTCAATTTTTATTGAGCTTGAAGTGACAAGCGCCCATAGGACCTTTTCCTTTAAGGAGTCTGAAAAGGAGCAAAATAGACTTCTCTGGAGATCTAGGCAGAGAGGAATACCAAACCAATCGTAAAACTATAGAATACTTTTTACGGTATGGCAGTCAGTCTTCCCGAATGTTGTGTTCGGTGCATTATGATCGATAGGGCGGTAGACATGGCTTCCTAAGGGTAAATGATGTATCCTATAGTGGTCTCCCAATATATATGCGACGGTACGTGGGAGCACAAGTCCGTACTGGCACTTATCGTCTCAGAGTGGAGGAATCACCCAACCAGCACTCAAAGCAACAGTTACCAGGCTTTACAATGTTGGAATACGTCTATAGCCTAGACCTTTAGATGTTGCGTTAAGTTCCAAAGTGTTTTTAGATTCATTGAGATTTATTTTAAGTTGATCTTGCTTAGTAGTTTTCCTTTCAGGTTCACCACGTGATGTATGTATAATTCCTAAATGTAGTCTAAGATGATAAATAGACGTTTTATCTTCTTTCTGCAATGAAAATCCTAGCTACTAAGGGGAAGAAAGTCAAGCATCTTTTCTTCACAGAGCATAAAGCACACTCTAATATGCACAGTCCTAAATCAAGCCAAGAATTCAAGATGCAAATGCACATGCATGTATTGGTTTTCAGATCCCTTAATGTGTAAATGACACTAAGAAAACTATGTGCAAAACTAAAATACTTTTAAAGCAACTGTACTCAACAAAATTCTCTTTCAAAACGAAGTGAAAACAAGAGAGACACTTTGCGATTTTGAAATGGAAATTGCTTTTCGACACTTGAAAACTAGTAAATCAAGTCTTATGCAGTAATAATCATATAATCAACTATCTAAAACAATGGGATTGCTTTCTAAAACTGAAAACAACAGCTATGACACTTTCAGATCTAGAGACGACAGTTTGACTATGTTATCTTTTGCAAAAGAGAACTAAAATGACGCACAATACATAAAAAATGTTTATAGTTCTTTGCACTAAGGAGGCAGAATAATGCTAGAGAAGGGGGTATTCACAGAAGCACACTTGATTACAGACAGCAAAAAATCTTGAATAAGATTGAAAACAGTGAGAAAAATCCACAGTCGGAGGGTAAAACCAGTCCTCCCTAACCATCGCACCTGTTACACAGTGAACTCAGTATGAAGCGCAGTTACTCCATTCGGGAAGTGCGATGCATACAGTCTGCCTTGAAGGCAGGGTGTGATGGTTACAGTGCGAGACTCTAAACGAGACTTCACTCATAGATTGCAGTTTAGTTCAGGTGTTTAAGATGAATAAGTACAGATCAATGTATGTAAAAACACAGGGGTGATTTTAGAGGTTACTAAAGCCACTACTGAGGGCAATTAGATTGCTTGCAGATCTACTGTTTAATTTATAAACAAAAACCCAGAGATTGACTGAAGCAGTATTGATCTACTTTGCATTTGTATGACAAATGCAGTTTGAAGGCTAGCTGGCTTGACTTTAGGCTCTGTCTGTATGTTTATAAAAGAAACAAGGATAGATAGGCTAACAAGTAATCTAGTTGATCCCCAGCGGAGTCGCCATTTTGTTATATGGGAATAGTGTCCACACGGATGCTACTATTCCCACTAAGATGGGTGGCTATCTTAGAAACAAACAATCAAAGTCTACAATTGATTCCTTTTATGAAAATAGATGAGAGGAGAACCAAGAGGGCCAACCTGAGTCTTACGCTCGATTCCCTCTCCTTCTTGATAGATTTTTGTTGCTCGCTCTTTGTCTGCTCAGCTTCAAAAGGACCTGTAGAATCACAGCAACATACTACTATGCAAGAAACAAGGATCTAAATTCACAAATAATGCAGGATCAAATGTACATTAACCATATACAAGCATATATAAACAAGTACACTAGGATATGGAAGGAAACAAGAATAGCTTTATTCAGATAAAAAGTAGCAAGAGGATTACAACCATGAGCAGCTCTGACCCAACATCATCCTCCAGCTAAGAAGCCCTTCTTTCACCTCAAGCAAAGAAAAATCACCCAACACCGTGAATGTACACCAGAATACCAAAAATACTTCTCTATAGATTACAAAATTCCAGCCTCTTGATCTCTGTGATGAGGGATCCATATATAGATGATTACAAAGAGGCGAGTCATCTTTTGGGATCTTGATTAGTGTCTTCTCTCTGATAGTTCCTGCTTCCACTTGGAGAATGAAGATCTCTTACTCATCCCTGGTCGAAAATGGAGTGGCAAGTGTCAAGGAGGGAACTTTCTGGAAGATTTGCCAATTATCTTCCACCTCGCATGTTTAGGGGGGGTTTTTTCCCCCCACCCCCTTTCCCCCCCATGCCATTTGTCCATTCCCTTTGGACATCACACTGTAACAGAGTAGAAAAAATAGTATGCCATCCACACCCTGTACATTGGGAACTGATATTGCAATCGTAACCTCTGCATGAGCTTTTCAGTTATGTCCAGTTTTGCCAATTTTTGAGCAGTTTTCAGTGGAAGAACTTCTGGAGAGATGTTAATCAGTTGACCTTGTTCCTTTAGGCAGTGAAGCAACCCTTTTAGGGACTTAAGAGCCCTTAGTTTATGGACATTTGTGATTGGGGTTGAAGTTCCCAAAAAATGTCTATAACACCTGTTTATTGGTAATGAGTGAATGGACCACCTCATGAGCTTGAATTATATTGTCCAAAATTTGTCTTCCTTCCACATAGCCTGTTTTCTCCTCTGACACTAGGGTTTGGAGGAGTGGTTTGGGACGGTTGGCAATTACCTTTGATATTATTTTGTACACCACATTACATAATGTTATAGGCCTAAATCTGTTTAGGGAGGTAGCCTTTTCCTATTTGGGAATTAAGGCTATAAAAGATTCATTTAAAGCCTTCAAGATTGTTTAATCTCTTCTCAAGTCTTCCACAACCTCCAAAATATCATGTTTTACAATTCTCCAACATGTTTTGAAAAAGTCCACATTGAACCCATCCGGGCCTGGTGCTTTTCCATTGTGCTTCTCTGTAATGACTTCGTCCAGTTCCTCCTCTGATGCTGGTCTTTTGAGATTATGATTGTCTTCTCTGGAAACCAATTTAGGAATGTACTCTGTAAATCTTTTTATATACAGAGATCTATCTTCATTGGTTTCCTTTGCAATTCTTTGAAAATGCTGGACAAGTACCTCTTCCATCTCTTCATGAGTGTTCCTTTCTATTCCCTGATGATCAGTAAGTTTCACAATTCTATTGATGTTTCTATGAGCTATGGTGGATCTGTGAAAGAATTTGGTGTTTCTCTCCCCTTCCTTAATCCATTGTATTATATATTTTTGTGTCCAAAATATTTCCTCTTGTAGACATCTGTTTTCCCATTCATGCTGACATCCTTCTGCCATCTCTTTTCTTTCATCTGTATATCTTTCTTTGAAAAAAATTTGGTTTATTTCCTTTAGTTTCTTAGCCACTTCTCCCTTAGCTTTGAAGATATTACAAAATTCATTTTTATTCCACTCTTTGAGTCTGCTTTTGATATGTTTGAGCCTACAATGTAGAAGGAACATCTTTGTGCCTTTAAGGTGTAGCTCCTCTTTCCACCATTTTTCAATGTTTGTTCGGAAATTTGAGTGTGTGAGCCAAGAATTCTCGAACTTGAAGGGGATATTCCTCAGTTTTCCAAATAGAGAGGCTTCCAACTATATGGGCCAGTGATTTGAACCACAAAAGGGTCGGATGAGCACATTCAGATAACCTCCCATTAATAGGAGTTCTTTTGAAATAATAAATCGATCCAATTCTGAGGATACTTGGCTAGAGCCCCCCTCTTGTTATTCCAAGTGAAAATTCCATTGTTGGTTTCCAAATATATGAGGTTCATATTGGTGAGGAATTGTTGGAAGGTAGCTACATCCCTACCAAGCGTTTTGGTTCCCCCTTTCTTCTCCGATAGTGACTTAATCATGTTAAAATAACCCCCTAAAATCCATGGTAAAGCTGGGTATCATTTCTTTATATCCTCTAGTGTGGTGAGGAGTCGAATTTTTTCATCCATTGGTTGACCATAGATATTGGTTTTCATGTAACATTGTCTGTTGTCCACTAGTTGAATGATCAAGGAAAGGTGGTGAGAATTCTCCCAGTAGATTTTCTTTCCTTTACCTCAATGTATTCATATTTCTTTAACCATTTGCTATGTTTTTCTCTGATCTTATCCAATGAGCATTTTGTTTCCTGTATGAACACTATGTTAGATTTTTCCTCTCTGATCCTATTGCTTAAATTCCTCTATTTTCTTCTACTCCCCAGTCCTCTAATGTTCTAGATTGTGATTTTCATTGAGATGGGTTTTGAATGAGTAACTAGACAGACCTTTTATCCTATCTGAGTGAATCATGAGTTTACCACATTCCAACAACAATTCCATCTGTCTCTTCCTCCATCTCTTCTTGCCTGGGTTTTTTGACAATTTTCTAGTTATTAATCCTATTGAGGAAGCTCCTTTACTTTCCTGGTTATCATGTCCTCTTTTGACTCCTACATCAATTTTTTGTGACTTTTTGAGGAACATCTATTGTACCTTGTCAACTTCCTTCTGAGATATGGAGTTTATTCCTTGTTTTACTCCTTGTTCTAGAAACTTTTCCACCTCTAGGTTCTCCCTTTCCAGGATCTCCTATAAGTGTTGGTCCTCTATGCCACCTTCAGTTTGATTCATTTCATGGTCTTTTTCTATTTCTATGTTGCTCAAAGGTTCCTGCATGTATTCATTCTGTACTTGTGTAAACTCCATGCTCATCTCTTTTCCTTTCCCTTTTTCTTCCTGATTCTCTATACTCTCATGATCACCCTCCTCTGTTTCTCTTTCCTCTATGATATCAAAAATGTTATGACATTTTCTTGTGTTCTCATTATTAGTAGGGTTCTTTTATGTTTTCCTTCTCCCTCCTTTCCCTCTTCCTACCTCTTTGGTAAAACTTGTATTATCTTTCCTTTTACTGATGTTTGGGTGTTTCCCCTTTTCGTTAAGAGGACAATCTCTGGATAGGAGTCCATGCTCATGACATCTACGACATCTAAACACGATATGCTCATATTCTACTGTTTGTACCCATTCATCGTCATAGACTTCTAGAATGACCTCGTTTGGAAGAGCTCCTGATAGGTCTGTCTCCACACAAATGCGGGTATAGTAGGTATACTTTCCTCGAAGAGTTGCCTCTGAGATGTTTAAAAAATGTCCTAATTTATTGCCTATATCTTTTAAAGACTCTGGCATCCAATAATATAAAGGTAAGGAGTAGAGTCTGATCCATACCAGTACTGAGGTTAAGGTTTCTCTTTCTGGCACAAAGTTCCTCGTCCATGACCGAATGTAGATACCAGTTGCTGCAAATAAGTATGGTCATCCTTAAAATATCCTATCTCTATCCTCCATGCTTGTGAACACCACTGTGAAAAAGCCTTTGGATCCAAGATGTATATTTATCTCCCCCTTCAGTTTCCAGTTGCATCTTATCCATGTGTAAAATGCCTTCTCCGACGGCAAGATTCCCATTTGCATATGATGGCATAGTTTGTCATGTGATCCCTATGCTCTTGCAGAGTTGGGTCATTCAAAACTACCCACGGTTTAGTATAGGTTTTTGGTTTACAAGGCCCCACCTTGATTCTGGTCCCTGTACCCACACCTATGTCTCCCATTTTCTCCTCCTGTCGCTCTTCCTCATGGATCCCCGTCTTTGCATGGGTTTTACTGCCTTTTGCCTGCTGTGCTTCAGTGTTTTTTGTCTTGATCTCCAAGAAGTTTGGATGCTTATTATTGTACCCTACTCTTCCTCTATTTGAGACTACGTTACTGTAGGAGGGAGTGGAACTCCCTCCTCCCTGCACCTCCATAGTCGCATATTACCCTCTGTCACTTTCTTTGTCAAACCCTAGAACATTTCCTCCGCTCGACTTCTCATGTTAATTGTATATTGTACCAAACATACATCATATTCATCTATATATATATTATATATATATTAATTTTTCTAAATTTTCAATTTATTTTAATTAAAAGATTTGAAAAATGCATCAACTATAACTTTTGATTATAAATCACAAAAATAAACAATTTATCAGCTCACTTATATTGGTAAAACCATCTTTCAAAAATATTTTTCAACAAAAAGAAAGTACAATTAAATAAAAAATTTCCAACAACTTCATATTTCAATTCCCATACATTCTCAATATCCAAATCCTTTCCAGCTACATCAAAAGATTTTTAATTTTTCTCGTTATTCTCATTATTATGAAGTTTGTCTCTAGTTATTTCCGTTCATACCCTTCTTTTCTTTTTTAATTCAACTAACATCATGGCATTCATACCCTTCTTTTCTTTCTTTAATTCAAATAACATCATGGCAAGATACACTGCTTAATAATTTCATATTCCCATTCCCATACATCCTCAACATCCAATCCAATTGTATTTCTGACTACATCAAAGCCTTTTAAATTTTTTATATCATTCTCATTATTATGAAGTTTGTCTCTAGTTATTGACATTCATACCTTTCTTTTCTTTTTTAATTCAAATAAGAAGATGCTCAACGACTTCATCCCTTCTTCTTATTTAAATGGATATTTTTTTGTTTACTTTGGAATAGAGTTTCTATAATTTTAATTTAATTATCAGCTAAAGTAGTCATATCAATTAAATGGGTGATAAACACCATCATTTATCTAGTTTTTATGTTTTTTAAACTCTTGGAATTGTGAGATGTATCATAAGTATTTTGATGCATATTGAAAATTACTAACCATTTAATTTATATAGGTTTTTTGGAGAAAAACATGTGTAATTTAATTCATCTTAAAAAGAAAGAACAAAATTACATTCTTGAGATGATGTAAGGATTCTAGTAGATTAGCCTCACAACATTAAGCTACAGAGAAAAAATTGTAAAAACAATTACAAATGTAAACATTAGAAGTTAAGTATGATAATAATCACTTAAGTTCTCTTTTTTGCCTTACTATTTTTGCACATTCTCCCATCATTTTGAATTTGGTTCAACAAGAACCATTGCAAATTCCCTTCCTATTTCCTTTGGTGAGGATTATTTTTCTGAATTTGAACTCTCATAAACATGTGTTATTTTGGTGCCTCCCATCCTATTTTTTGTAAGTGCCTCAATTTTCTATGATTTTGATGCCGAGTTCTCTTGTACTTCAATTTCGTTATTCTCGGGAGATGCATTTTCATTCTAATCTTAAGCATGCACTTCTATTTAGTTTGGAGGATCCCCATGGTTTCTTCTTTTTCTCCATTTAATTTATATAGTTTCACTGGTATTTGCATAATTTTACTAATACATTTTTATTTTCATTATAATGATGTGTTTTTTTTACAACTCCACCCAACACTTTCTGCCTTGGAGATGTCTTCATTGCATATGATTTACTTTAGACACATGACAATAATGTTCTTAAGGAGAACCTTCATGAAGATGAAACTAGGTAGATACCTACAAATACAATCTTGAAACATATCTTCTATTTCACACCCACAAATTTCATGTTCTACTTCTCTTATTTGAGAAAATTAGCATGGATGTAAGTCTTTTGTCATGTACGAGTATGTCTTTTTTTATTGTGGTTTCAACTTAAAAGGAAATGTTCACAATGTCTAATGGTACCAATGATTGAGTCAACGGCTCTCTTTCTACATGATTCCTTTTCTCCATTACATAATTTTGAGTCAATCATGATCCTTTAATTAACTTTCTGAATGGTATTTGATCTCCAGCCTTAGTTATGCATTTTTTCTTTAATTCCTTCTTTAATTCCATTAGAATACCATTAAACAAATGAAACTTACTAGTTGGGATTACAAATTATTTTTATTTTTTTTATAATATCAAAATTTGTAAATCTTGCTATACTTTTTTAACATCCTAATCCACTAGTTTATCTCTCTCTCTCTACAAATATGCAATCTTTATAAAATATCTCATTGCCATAATAATCCCTCACTATGCATAGCTTGCTTGAGGAATGTTCAATGTGTTTGTTTTTTTGTGTCTCTATAACTATAATGCTTGACTCACCTACAATCAAATCCTTCTCATTTTACATTTACTAATGACTATTAACCTTTGCTAAGCTTCAATCTTTAGTAGTTTTACTTTATATGGATTGCCTCCAAGAGTCATACAACTATCCTTCTTATCTTATTGTAATTTAAATGACTGATTTGGCTTCCATACATTATTCAATAAGAATTAGTAATCAACAATAGATTTCCTTAAGAGATATCATTGATGTGTCCTCAAATAATTTATTAGGCTCAATTAATTCCATGGTAATGTTCACTTACATTGTAACATCTAATTTTATTTTCCCCACAAATTGTAACTATTACCAGTAACTATTCACTGCAATAAATTCTTGTGATTAGCTTCCTCTTTATCTCTCTTTCGTGTTTCCACTAATTGTTTTAGTGTATTTTTATCCACCTTTGTGTAAACGTTGGCACTATTTATCGAGATGGTGCCAATTTTTTAGGTTTTAACCCCCTATAGAAATTACTTGCAGACGAATTTGAAAAAAAGAAAATAAACAATGGCAAGAGCATAAAACATAAAACAAATATACACAGGGATTTCCCCTAGATCCACAAACCAAAACTACTAGATTAAGTTTTCATTATATTCCTTTCA
>APFE030457368.1:73182-84654 GCA_000404065.3 Pinus taeda | reverse complement strand
GCATTTCCAGCACACCACCTTTATAGGTTTTCCTCGAGATTTAGATCTCCCTCTAGATTTAGATCTCCCACTCGATGACTTATTTCTGTTTTTGTTCTGGGACCGTCCTCGTACATACAAGACATCACCATTTTGGTTGTCCATATTTTTCCGTCTCATCTCCTCCATCCGCAAGGATGAGAATATTTCATCAAACTATAAAGCAGTTGCATTGCTACCTATTGCAATAACCAGACTATCCCACGAATCTGGTAGAGAACACAACAGACTGATGCACTTATATTCATCTAAAATTTTAATATCAACAGATGATAAGTGACTTACCACAGTGTTAAACACATTCATATGCTCTGTCACCGAGTCTCCATCTTTCATCCTCAGGTTATATATCTTTTTCCGCAGGAATAGTTTATTCACCAGAGACTTAGATTGGTACAAAGTCCCTAACTTGTCCCACAGTGCCTTCGCCGTAGCTTCCCTTGATACATTGAGCAATACTGAACCTGAGACACACAATCGTATTGTGCTCTTTGCCTTCCGATCCAGCTTCTTCCATTCTTCATCGGTCACACCCATTGGTTTAGTACCTGGATCTACCGTGACCCACTGATCTTTACCTACCAACAGATCCTCCATCTTGAGTTTCCACAACTCAAAACTCTGACCATTGAACTTCTTAATCTCTATCTTTCCGCTGCTCGCCACCTTCTTTCACCACCAGAATCAATCTCGTAGATCTCCCACTAAACAGGGTCTACCACAGGCTTGAGCAAAACCCCTCAGCAACAAAGGCGTCCCCTTGAAGCCAAAATAGCTCTGATACCAAATGTAGGTTTTAACACCGTGCAGAAATTACTTGCATACGAATTCTAAATCACATGAAAAATAAAAATGCAAGAGCATAACACATAAAACACATATACACAGAGATTTCCCACTGGATCCCAAAACTGGGACTACCAGCTTGATTTTTCGTTATTATTCCTTTCAATGTTACAATACATATTTATACATGCCAAAGAATCCAATACCATGGACCGAAAACCATCGCGTCCAAAACCATGGACCGAAAACCATCGCGTCCAAAAAACATGTGCGAAAGTCATGCACAAAACCATAGGTGGGTCCGCCCAACCTAACATAGGGTCCAAAACCAAAATTTTCCGGGATGCTACCCCGGACCCCGTAAAGTGGGGTTATGGGTACCCATCAGACCCCCTGTTAACTATGTGGAAAGAATATAACACAGCCCAACAGACCCCCAGGTGTATGTTTTGTCTAAGTTTTGAGTCAAATTTTGTAATATTGTAAAGTCTTTGTATTTTGATGAGAGAAGAACGATAAGAGTCAATGGGATTTTAGGAAGTTTAAAGCCCCTTATTTTGTAAAGGGATGGTCCAGTTTGAGTAAACAATGAACTATAGTAAATTTTAGGGGTGAATTTTAGCCCAAGGGCGAAATTTAAGGGGTTTTTCATTTTAAAGGGGCCAAATTTTTATAAAACACCCATTTCATTTATTTAGCCCAACATTTATTTAATTTTTTTTTTTTTTTTTTTTTTAGGTCAAAAAGAGGGCGGATAAACTATGAAAAGACTAATTTGACCCAATTCGTCTTGTTTGGGAGGTTATATTCCATTACAATCACCTGATTGTTTGCTTTGCAATGTTAAATTTGTTTGCAATCGCCCATTTTTTGGTTTGGGAGGTTGTATTTGGTCCGAATAAATAAAAATATAAATAGAGTGGAGGTATGGTAAATGAATAAAACCTCTTCTTATACTTACTACAAAGGTATGATAAATAAATAAAAATAAAAATAAACTATCTAAGGTATGGTAAATAAATAAAACCTCTTTTTATATTTAGTTCATAACCCTCTTTCTATTTAAGAAGGCTCAAAAAAGAAGTTTTATTTAAGTGAATCCTATGGGCCAAATACCATATTTATAAAAGAGGTACGGTAAATTAATAAAAATATAAATAAACAAGAGGTATGGTAAATAAATAAAACATTTTTTTTATATTTACTCCATAAGTCACCTTATATTTAAGAACACGCAAGGGTGTAAATAAATACAAATATAAATAAAGTGGAGGTATGGTAAATAAATAAAAATATAAATAAACTAGAGGTATGGCAAATAAATAAAACCTCTTTATATATTTAGTCCATAACCCTCTTTCTATTTAAAAAGGCTAAAAAAAGATTTTATTTAAGTGAATCCTATGGGCCAAATACCATATTTATAAAAGAGGTATGTTAAATTAATAAAAATATAAATAAACTAGAGGTACTGTAAATAAATAAAACTTTTTTTTATATTTACTCCATAAGTCACCTTATATTTAAGGACGCTAAAAAAATGCATTATATTTAGGTGAAGCATATGGGCCAAATTATTATCAATACCATGGAAAAAACATTATTAACCCTAATATTAGTATTAATAAAAATAAAGATGGCACATGGTATTGACCCATGGTATTAACGTGGAATGTATCCTATTTAAAGGGGGAATTAAACCAGCATAGATCCATCTTTAGTCTGGATCTGCTAAGCCCCGAGAGGGATCAAATATTGTGATATACAAAATAGCATAGAGTGACAAACATTTGATCCCTCTTGGGGCTTGGTAGATCAAGAGTAAAAATGGATCTTGTAACTTGATGTCACTTAAAAATTTTAACTTGGTTTAAATAGAAAAATAAAATAAAAATCAATTATTAATTTTATTAATTTTTATAAATTACTAATAGTAGTTTTTAAGCTCCAGGTTTATGATAACCCATGGTATTGACCCATGGTAATACCATGGTATTCATGTGAGCATAGACTATTTAAAGAGGACATTCTATCACCTTAGATCCATCTTAATTGCAAGTCTACAATGTTCTACAATGTTGAGAGGGATAAATAGATTTCATCCCTCTAAGAGTGGTAGATGTGGAGTTAACATGGATATAGGTTGGTTTTTATGAAAATGAAGATATTAAATAGACTTAGGAAATTATATTGTAAAAAACATCTTAAGTTGAATGGTTAAATATACATTTAGTCACTTCACAAAATTTAGTAAGAAATACTAATATCTCCATTAATATTGGTTTTCCTGATTTAATAAAAATAAATTCAAAACAATGAAATCTTAACACTCTTTCCGCATTACCCTCACACAAGAGAGATAGTCCCTGCCCAGATTTCCCACCAATTTTCAAATGTTCTCAATATGATATCTTCATGAAAAAATTAAGGTAGTGATGTTGAATTAATTGTTTGAAAATATGTTGGTTTGTACAACCTTTCATCTTCTTTGTTATTCTTAGTTTGTCGTAATGATCTGTAGGGGTTGGGCCACTGCACCATATTATCCTAAAAGGCAGAGATTATGCACCAAAAAGGAAATTCATCCACATGTTACAAAGCTGTTAAAAAATGCAAGACGTATGAAGGTAGTGAATTATGCTATTAAACAATTTAGATTGGAAGAGACGTAATTAAATTTTATTATTTAACTGAAGATTTCCAATTAAAATAATAATAAATCTACATATACATATATATTGATTGGAAGGCTTTTGACAACAAACAATTCTTTCCATTAGATCCCCTTCAGGCCTTTTGGATACCTATTATTTTCTTATATTATATAGTTGGGGCTTGCTACTTGTTGGGTGTTGGGGTAAACAAACTTGATGTGTTTTTTTTTTTTTTTTCTCTGTTGGAGTCTGTAGAATAAGAAAGAAATTTGATAGCTTGAAAAAAGTGGTAGAGAAAAGATTAATCTCTCCTACTTTGATAGAACTGGTGGTCAAGATCAACACCTACAAGAACTTTGTTGTGGAATATTATCGAAACTAATAGAAGGATATGAAAGAGTGTACACTAAGAACCTTGACAAACTCAGCCACTGAAACTTGCAACATTGTTTGTAGGAAGAGAAAATTATGTTTCTTTCTTCCAAAATAGGTATGTTAGTATATTACAATTTAATGAATATGTTTTCCTATTATCATATATGGTTTCATACTTTAACAAAACATTCGCCAAGACTTCACAATGTTTTATTATTCAGTGAAAGATTTTATAATTCAGTGAAAGGTGCACCATGACTTTACAAGATATAATTTGGTGAGGGATTCGCCAAAAAAATTATATATACATATTATATTACTGATAAAATTACCTCCCATTTTACCTATGTATCAAGGGGATTCATCCATTTATTATACATATAAATTTAGGGTGGTTCTTAAAATTTTCCCTGCAATGAACTCTGCCCATGGTTCACGGACCATGGTAATGTAATGTAAAATATATAAAAGGGAGTCGTGTAGGATTCATTAAGTTATTCTGAGCATATGGATAGTTGATGAATAAGGTTTTGAGTATGTTATTCTTCCTTTTGGTGAAGGTGAAGGCTCCTACAACTCAGTGCATGGAGACCTTGGTAATTCTGCAGTTGAGCATGTGGTCCCCTGCAGCTATGTGCGTAGGGTAAGAAGAAGTGTATTTATTGAAGACATGGGTAATAAAGCATAATTGAAACGAATATGTGCATTCTATGTGTGTTTATATGTTTATGTGGTTTATGCTCAGTATGATTCGATTCTCTATAATATTATCTTAAGTGCATCACGAAGGTTAAGATATACTTTTTTATGTTAACTTATGCATCTTTGAATACTCGGGCAAAGCTCTTAGATCTATTTAAAGTAGAAAATGTTTTAAGTCTGTGGTTCTGAAGATAAGGGTTTGTGAAGGCTGGATTGGACCTTAGATTAAAGAAACACCTCCTTGCTACATCACATAGCCTTTTGGTAGCATAAACCTAGCTCTAGCATCCCCCAATACTGCCTGAGGTGAGACTCTTGTCTGTGCTAAGTGGATTATTACTGAAATGGACGGTAGTGTAGGGTTTTGTTGGTTAGTGTAGCTAACTCTGAACCTGGGTCCAAGCCCCCTCAAGCCAAAAAAATGGTTATGTTTCTAGGACCAGGATCTATCTAAGCGATGTGTGATGTGGTGTCTGTGGATACAAACTAAGAAAGAAATTGATAAGTGGATAGATCATAAGTTATAGAAGTTTGCAGCTCAGGAAAATAAAAATCTGCAATAGCCAAAAGAGAGGTGGTTACAAAAATATCTCTATATAGAAGAGCACAAGATACTTTTCACATCATTCCCTAACGAAATTCATGAGTGGCTTTCAAAGTTAGTGGATAGTGAACCTACTTGGAAACACTACAATCCTATTGTGTGGACTCTTGAATTAATCAAGCATCTTGAAGAGTCTTGTTATAAGGTTTCAATGGTTGTTGACTATTGGATCGATAGTATTTTGGGAAATTTCATCACTAAAATTGCAATTGAAAGCTTTGTATCGTATAGTGAAGCTGAAAAACATATTCTTTAAGGGTTCGAGAGGTAAGAACTTGAGATCACTAAAAACTTGGATTAAATTTTTGTTGTGTGAAAAGGGTGTTATGCCTTTGAATTCATGTTTAAAAGAGGTCAAACCGGATCTATGCAAAGTGGAAAAATATTCAGATCCGATTGGGACAAATATACTAAGGGTGCGTAGAGTCCATTATCGGGAGAATCCGACAACAAAGGAGAAAGGACTAACCCTAACATACATGGAGGTGCACCACAGACAAAAGGTCAGGGCACTTCTAGGATTTCACATCCATCTACCCCATCTCCACCTTCATCACCACCTCATACACCTATGCCTTGACCTCCACCTCTTCATTTTTCAGTATGGTGAATACAGTGAAAATGTTTGTATTCAAGGGTAAGGGATCAAAGGATCTTGATCAGTTTTGGTTCTTAGCAGAATCTATGTGGAAGGTGCAACATATCAATGATAATGACATGAAGAAAGTGCAACTGGTTACAATGCTACATGATAAAGCGCTTACATGGTATATAAAATATAGTACAACCAATCTGAATACTATGTTGTTTGAGACAAAGACTGTACTGAATGTAGAATTTAGAAAGCTGAAATCAGAAGCTTAGTGTGTTACTGAAATAATGGAGATCAAGCAGACAACTAATGGATTTGCATGAGATATAGATCAAAGGATGAAATTCTTACTAAGACAAGCCAATCTTCATATTTCAGATGAACAACATAAGGAATGGTACATCGCCTCACTATTGCCACACTTAAGATTGCCTTTGTCTGAAAAAATGATAAGATCCTATGCAGAAGCATTATAGATCACGATGAAGGTGGAGGCTTCACTAATCCATGATATGAATATAGGAGTTCAATAGATCCAGTCGTAGTTAGCAAGCCTGAATATGGAGATGTAGGATCTGAAGAAGGTAAAAGAGGTTCATTTGGGACTACGCCCTGAAGTTTGGTGCATGAAACACAAGGTTGTAGGCCACTATAAGGATCAATGACCTATATATCAGGAATTTATAGCTATGGGAGGTCCTAACCCATTGAAACCAAAATCTCTTGCTGGATCAAGCGTTGGTTCAAGTGTTCAGTGTAGTGTTTGCCAAATACGAGGAGTGCATGCAACAAACAATTATTATCTATTCCAAAATTTGTAGAGTCACCAAAGAAACTGTTTTGTAAGTTTTGTAAATCGATTGGTCACGATGCAAGATATTGTGGAAACTATGACTTGATGATAGACAAAACCCCAATGTATAGGATGTAGGTTGAAACCTATGCGCAGAATGACCAAGGCTCACCTGTGTCTCATAGAGGATTCCAAGGATGTGGAAGAGGATGACAAGGAGGCACTAGAAGAGGTCGAGGATATATCATCTTCTAGAATTGTGGAGAACGAGGAAATTTTGTGCGCAACTGTCAGAATCCATCTCATCCTTCTTGTCAATATTGTAAGCTATTTGATCATGTTATAGAATATTGTCCTATATTAATAGAAAAGATGCAGCAAAAGAACAACCAATAACCAAGGCAGAAAATTCAGATGGTGAGGTCCAAACCATGCGAAGACAATCCTAGTATTAATATAGTCATGCGAAGTGGTATAGCCACTAGTGAAGACAAGGTAGAAGGAAAATTGGACACATGGGTTCGCAGGGTTGTCGAGAAGAATATTGTATTCAAATTACAAAGAGGGGGATGTTTATGGAGGCAAGAAAAACTTTTATGGATCCAGGTGCTTCTACATCTAAAACTTAGATACCAATAGTCTCATGACAAGGGAAATATGAAGAGTGTACTGCAACGAAGGACTCTAATTGTACAGTGATGAAATTGTTTTTAAAAACATGCATGAATTTGTTGAGGATCAAAAGTGATGAGCCTCATCATTGAGTAATTATATGGGCCTTAATTGGCCTTAATTCACCTCCTAGCTTAGTCAAACCAACTATTCTCACAAATTATTGCATACTTTTGATTATATTTTGTTTATGAAATGAGTTAGAGTTGAATATTTGGCTTTGTGGTCTAATGTGCATGTAATGTAGGAATAAAGGATAAAAGCAAGGAAAAATGTAGGTATAAAGGATAAAAGCAAGGAACTATGGCAAATACCTTGGTTAAAATAGAATGGGACAAGGGAGAGTAATTATAGGAGGTAAATCCTCCTCATTTACTAACCCTCCATTCGAATACTCCTCCACTAGCTTAGAGTCCAAACAACCATCACTTTGAAGAAGAGAAGACAGATGAGCAAGTGAAAAGGACAGAAACCAATTTTTCTTGAGTTAGAGGCCAAGCCTTCCTAATGGGAAGGAAGTCATTAGAGACTTTAGATGTATAAATAAAGAATATTAGGTAGGATTTAGACTTCTATTGTAAAACTCTACTTTATTTTTGAGCTACAAGAGACTTGTGACACTTGTTCTATAATCGATGGTTTTCATAATGAAAATGAGTTAGGTTTAAGCCAGCTCTGAGTTAACTTAGAGGGCTGAAGCTCTTGGGTTAGGGCTCGACCGATGCAACCAAAGCTCCTGTGTACTGTACATGTATGCTAGCATAGTTTTCTGGTTTTCATTGTTCATTTTCTTAAGTAGCTTCCTTGTTCTATTTATTTGTTTAAATAGCTTTCTGGTTTACTTGTCCATTTGTTTAAATAGCTTTCTAGTTCTGTTCATCTACATTGTGCTTCAGTTTACTTTCATTTGTGCCTTCTTTAAGTTCACAGGTTAGTCAGACAAAAGAGATCATTGTTAAGTTGTGCATAGGTGTCTCGGCCTCGTCTCCTCCCTCTAGGACCATGACTTGAGGAAGAGACCCTTCAACAGCCCCAAAAACACAGGTTCCTGGTTCTCGCATGAGCTAGGGAGTTCGCTATTTGATGCAGTTATTTGTTCACTTATGTTGTAACATGATTAGTTTTGACAATTTAAATTTGCTGATATAATAGGTTTTAATAGTTTAGAAATAATAAATTGGTCTGGAAGAGTAAATGCACCCTCAAAATGTAAATTTAAGTTTCATTAGCTGGTTGATTTAGTTACTCATGCATTTAAACATGATTAAATGATGTAATAAAGTAAATTCAAACATGGTTTACAATCCACTGAGAACTAATTTTAAAAAACTAAAAGACGTTTTTGTTGATAACATTTGCATGTATAAAAACCTCTCTCAATTTTGTAACAACTATTATGGATTGGGAGATGCAAATGCATATTTGAAGGAATGATTTCTAGACATTTCTTGTTTTAGCCACCTTTTTGTAGAGGATAGTGTGACTAAAAAAAGATGAATATTTGGAAACTGGAAGAGGTTTTGGTTCATAAGATTCTAGAGATCCTATGTCACTTTTAACACAGATGTCAGGGGATGGTATATACACTCTCATCATGTTTAGCCTATTTTTCTGATTGTGTAATATCCTATTTAAGCCACCTTTTTGTAGAAACTATGGTGGATAATAAGAGGCGTTTCTTGTGGAATTGAAGGAAGCTTGTGTTCCTAAGATGCTAAATAACAATAACCTAATTCAGATTTTAGTCAGCTATTACATAATCAGAGATACAAGTACTTCTTCACAGCTTGTTTTTCAGACTGTGTAAATTCCTTTTTAGACATCTTTTTGCAGAAAGTATTGTGAACCTCTAGAGCTGCATTTTGGGAAATGAGAGAGGTTTATCTGAATAAAATATTCATATACAATAACCTCACTCAATTTTTATAGAACTATCTCGGATTGAGATATACAAAAGCATGACTGGACCCTATTTTGCAGGATTTCGGGAGGAAAATGCTCAAACACAGTTAGGCCACCTCATCAACTAATTGTTGCAATTCAATTTGAATTTCTCTTTTTTGTAAAAAACAATGCATAATGATAGTTCCAAGTAGATACATTAGTTTTTAATGTCCTATATTTCAGTTCTATTTGTGTAAAATAGTTTAAGATATTTGTAAACAAATATTGACATTTTATCAAGATATTTTAGTTTAGAATTTGTATAAATACTTCATCAATTGAAGTAATTGGCGTTGGCTTTCGATGCCAAGGATCTTAAACTATGTAATAGCTTCTCTTGTATAATTCTAATGAAATCCTTCCGGCTCCAGTTATGACAGGATTTTGTGTTTCGCGTATGTCTTTCGGGTGTTTTCATAACTTGTTTCTACATATGTTCAAAGCAATTGTAGGAAGGTTTGGGTAAGGTAGACTAAGTCTTAATCTCTCTGTAATTGCCTACAAAATCATAACCTATAGAAAGACAATAGCTTATTGGACTATTTGTTCAAGATAACTCCTCTTTGACTATTTTTTTCTTTATGTTTTCTGATAGCCATTATAAGAGATTAGCTTATTGGACTATCTGTCTAAAATAGCTCCTCTTGGAATCGATTTCACTTTTGCCTTCTGTTACCTTTGAATATGTTTTTGTTGGGCTATAGAAATCTTCTAGACACATTTAAATTTCCCTAGTTGTTAAGTAGTCAGTCTGACTGCTCAATTATTAGGAATCCCCTTACATTCTTCTACCATAATTCGTGAAAAAGCTAAGTCATTCTATCAGGCTAGAAGATGACACTTTCAGAATGGACCTTGTGAGAGAGGCTTTTAATCATGATTAGGGATTATCATTGATTGCCAACCATCCCCATTAAAACCGTAAATCTTGCCATCATACTTCAAAGGCTGTTGTTAGTGACAGGTGAACAACGTTAAAAAAATCCTCATAACAACTGAGGGAGCCCCCTCTTGTTCAAGGGCTAGCTTGAACCTAAAGGCTGGTTGAGTTGATTTCTTGGCATAGTTTTTGGTTGCCTATGGGAGATAGGTACAACATTTGGTGATGTTGCCAAGCAGTAAAGTAAAGATATTTCTCCGAGGAACGATAAAGTTTAGATCTATTTCTTGTTGGTGAATAAGGAATAGGCGTTTGTATTGGTTGCATTATTTTCACCGAGCGACTCCACTTTGTCGAATGGCAATTCCACTGGATTACCGATCCCACTCTTATTTTGAAATTTCAGCTTCCTTTGCTACTATACAAGGTTCATTGGTACTTGCAATCAACAGTATATGTCTTTCCCTCTCAGCCATGGTCAGAAATTTAAAATGTCTACAAAGGATGCAACTTTTAAAGTACACCTGTGAGTATAAGTTTTCCATGGGATTTCATGTTCATATTGTATATGTTCTTCAGAGTTTCAGTTGCTGGCAACTTGTTTTGTCAATAAATACCCTCTGCACTTGGTTACATTGGAAAGAAGATTACACCTAACAATGTAAAGTTTTTTAGTTCAGTTAGATAGAGGTGTGTGATTGATTAGCTGCTTTTAGATTCAGGGTGGCGTAGATCTACAATTGTTTTAGTTATATTTCAAGATTGTAGTATTAGGATTAGTTTGGTTGAGTGTAATGACTTCCAAGGGATTAACTGATTAACTCCATAGGCCATGAATTAGGCACTCTTGTGCTTATTTCCACCTACATTGTCAGTTGTTTCACTTCAATAGTTTTCAAGTTTCAGATTTTAGTGTGAAAGAGTATCCGAATTAGTGCAGGCATATGGTTGCATTTTACAATTGTAAGTTGCAGTGTGTAGTAGCAGAGTATCTGTTAGGCCCCTATACTACTAGTGTAACCCCTTATTGTTATTAGTACAACCCACTTATTATATTGATGTACCCATGCAGTGCCCATATTTACTATTGTGCCCCATAGAAGCCCACTATTGTTATTATTGTGCCCTTACATTATTATTGTTAAGTAGGCTCTGATTATGTTATGACCCCTTAGACTCCTATATATAGAAAGGAGGTATTTCATTTGTATCATCCAAGAATTGTTTTTATGTAATGTAAAGGAGGTTGCCCCCTTGAAGAGGTGGAATTTTAAGGCGTTGATCTATCTTTTCTATCTTTTCTTAAGCTAGTTTCATAGCATAATATTTATTTTGTCCTCTTACCACTAGAGGGGAAACTCACCCAATTCTGTTTCCCATATACACAATTTTCAAAGAAATCAAAATCCAGAGAGCTATTACTCATACCTT
>APFE030457368.1:19822-69663 GCA_000404065.3 Pinus taeda | reverse complement strand
AGGTCTTTTCATTTGTATCATCCAAGAATTGTTCATTTATGTAATGTAAAGGAGGTTGCCCCCTCGAAGAGGCTGAATTCTAAGGCGTTGATCTATCTTTTCTATCTTTTCTTGAGCTGGTTCCATAACAGTATCCAAATGACAAAATTGATCCATGAGGATTGGTTATATTTCCACATAAGATGGAAAATCAGTGGTTGGTGGTTTTATGGTATGACTCCATGCCCAACACTAAAGGAAACTGGTCTACTAGTTTTCTGCATCCCACAGTGGGAAGCAGTCACCATTGGAGCTGCTTTTGTAACATGATTTGTTTTGATAATTTAAATTTGCTGATATAATAGGTTTTAGTAGTTTATAAATAATAAATGGAAAAGAGTAAATACGCCCTCAAAATTTAAATTTAAGTTTCATTAGCTGGTTGATTTAGTTAATCATGCATTTAAACATGATTAAATGATGTAATAAAGTAAATTCAAACATGGTTTACAAATTGCTGAGAACGAATTTTCAAAAAATGAAAGAGGTTTTTATTGATAACATCCTCATGTACAAAAAAATATCTCCGTTTTTTAACAGCTATTATGGACTAGGAGACAGAAATGCATAATTGAAGGAATGTTTTCTAGAAATTTCATGTTTTAGTCACCTTTTTGCAGAGGATAGTGTGATTAAAAAAAGATGAATATATGGAAACTAGAAGAGGTTTTGATTCATACAATTCCATAATAAAAAAGCATATCTCACTTTTCACACAGGTGTCAGGGGTTGGTATATACACTCTCATCATGTTTAACGTATTTTTCTGATTGTGAAATTTCTTGTCTAAGCCACATTTTTGCAGTTGCGATTGTGGATAATCAAAGATTATTTTTGAGAAATGGAAAGAGTTTTGTGTTCCTAAGATTATATAGTAAAATAAACTACTTCATATGGTACTTATATATTACATAATAATATATAGAAGTACATCTTCACAGCCTATGTTTCGAACTGTGTAAATTCTTTTTTAGACAGCTTTTTGCAAAACGTATTGTGAACAGCGGGAGCCAAATTTTGGGAAATGGAGAGAGGTTTATCTCAAGAACATATTCATATACAATAAACTCTCTCAATTTTTATATAACTATCTCAGATGGATACATACAAAGGAGTTATTGGACCCTATTTTGCAGGATTTCGGGAGGAAAATGCTCAAAGACAGTTAGGCGACCTCATCAACTAAGAGTTGCAATTCAATTCGAATTTCTCTTTTTTGTAAATAGAAATGCATAATGATAGTGCCAAGTAGAAACATTAGTTTTCAATGTCCTATATTTCAATTGTATTTGTGTAAAATATTTTAAGATATTTGTACACAAATCTTGATATTTTAGTTTAGAATTTGTATAAATACTTCATCAATTGAAGCAATTTGTGATGGCTTTTGATGCCAAGGATCTTAATCTACGTAATAGATTCTCTTGTAGAATTCTAATGAAAGCCTTCTAGCTCCAGTTATGATAGAATTTTGTGTTTCTTGTATGTCTGTTTGGTGTTTTCATAACTTGTTTCTACATATGTTCAAAGCAATTGTAGGAAGGTCTAGGTAAGGTAGATTAAGTCTTAATGTGCATGTAATGTAGGAATAAAGGATAAAAGAAAGGAAAAGTGCAGGTATAAAGGATAGAGCAAGGAACTATGGCAAAGACCTTGGTAAAACTGGAATGGGACAAGGGAGAGTATTTATAAGAGGTAAATCCTCCTCATTTACTAACCCTCCATTAGAATATTCCTCCACCATCTCAGAGTGCAAACAACCATCACTTTGAATACTAGAAGATAGTTGAGCAAGTGAAAAGGACCAAAACCAATTTTTCTTGAGTTAGAGGCCAAGCCTCCCTAATGCGAAGGAAGTCGTTAGAGAATTCAGATGTATAAATAGAGAGGCTTAGGATCTCAGTAGGATTCAAACTTCTATTGTAAAACACTACTTTATTTCTGAGTTGCAAGAGACTTGTGAGAATTGTTTTGTAATCCATGGTTTTCATAATGAGAATGCGTTAGGTTTAAGCCAACTCTGAGTTAACTGAGAGGGCTGAAGCTCTTGGGTTAGGGCCCGACTGAAGCAGCTAAAGCTCCTTTGTACTGTAAATGTATGCTAGCATAGTTTCCTGGTTTTCATTGTGAATTTTATTAAATAGCTTCCTGGTTCTATTTATTTTTTTAAATAGCTTTCTGGTTTACTTGTTGATTTGTTTAAATAACTTTGTGGTTTTGTTCATCTGCGTTGTGCTTTAGTTTACTTTCATTTGTGCCTTCTTTCAGTTCACAAGTTATTCAGAGGAAAAAGATCACTATCAGGTTGTGCATAGGTGTCTCGGCCTCATATCCTTCCTCTAGGACCATGACTTGAAGAAGAGACCCTTCAACAACCCCACAAACACAGGTTCTTGGTTCTTGCAAGAGTTAGGGAGTTCACTATTTGATTCAGTTATTTGTTCACCCGTGTTGTAACATGATTAGTTTTGACAATTTAAAATTGCTGATATAATAGGTTTTAGTAGTTTATAAATAATAAATGGGTTTTCCAGAGTAAATGCACCCTCAAAATGTAAATTTAAGTTTCATTAGCTGGTTGATTTAGTTAATCATGCATTTAAACATGATTAAATGATGTAATAAAGTAAATTCAAACATGGTTTACAAACTGCTGAGAACGAATTTTCAAAAATGGAAAGAGGTTTTGGTTGATAACATTTGGATGTACAAAAACCTCTCTCAATTTTGTAACAACTATTATGGAATGGGAGATGAAAACACATATTTAAAGGAATGTTTTTGAGAAATTTCATGTTTTAGCCACCCTTTTTGTAGAGGATAGTGTGACTAAACAAAGATGAATATTTGGAAATGGGAAGAGGTTTTGGTTCATAAGATTCTAGAATACAAAATCCTATCTCACTTTTCAGACAGGTGTCAGGGGTTGGTAGATACACTCTCATTATGTTTAGCCTATTTTTATGACTGTATAATGTCTTGTTTAAGCCACTTTTTGTAGAAACTATTGTGGATAATAAGAGATGATGCTTGAAAACTTGAAGAAGGTTTGTATTCCTAAGATTCTAAAGAACAATAACCTACTTCAGATTTTACTCAGATATTACATAATCAGAAATACAAGTACATCTTCACATCCTATTTTTCGGATTGTGTAAATTCCTTTTTAGACATCTTTTTGCAAAAATTATTATGAACATCTGGTGCCGCATTTTGGGAACAGAGATAGGTTTATCTCAAGAGCATATTCATCTACAATACCCTCACTCAAATTTTACAAAACTATCTTGGATTGAGATATACAAAAGCATCATTGGACCCTATTTTGCAGCATTTCGGGAGGAAAATGCTCAAAGAAAGTTAGGCCATCTCATCAACTAAGAGTTGCAATTCAATTTGAATTTGTCTTTTTTATAAACAAAAATGCATAATGCCAGTGCCAAGTAGATACATTAGTTTTTAATGTCCCATATTTTAGTTCTATTTGTGTAAAACAGTTTAAGATATTTGTAAACAAATCTTGATATTTTTTCTAGATATTTTAGTTTAGTATTTGTATAAATACTTAATCAATTGAAGTAATTGGTGTTGGCTTTTGATTCCAAGGATCTTAAACTATGTAATAGCTTCTCTTGTAGAATTCTAATGAAAGCCTTACGGCTCCAGTTATGAAAATTTTTTGTGATTCTTGTATGTCTTTCTCGTGTTTTCATAACTTGTTTATACATATGTTCAAAGCAATTGTAGGAAGGTCTGGGTAAGGTAGATTAAGTCTTAATCTCTTTGTAATTCCTTGTAAAGTCATAACCTTTAGAAAGAGATTATCTTATTGGACTATTTGTCCAAGATAACTCCTTTTTAATTGGGTTTTTCTTTATGTTTTCTGATAGACATTAAAAGAGATTAGCTTATTAGACTATCTGTCCGAAATAGCTCCTCTTGGAATCAATTTCACTTTGGCCTTTTGTTACCTTTAAATATGTTTTTGTTGGGCTGTAGAAATCTTCTATGCGCATTTAAATTTCCCTAGTTATTAAGTAGTCAATCTGACTACTCAATTATTAGGAATTTCCTTACATTCTTCTACCATAATTCTTGAAAAATCTAAGTCATTATGTTAGGCTAGAAGCTGACACTTTCAGAAGGGACCCTGTGAGAGAGGATTTTAATCATGATTAGGTCTTATCATTGATTGCTAACCATCCCCATTAAAACCATAAATCTAGCCATTATGCTTCAAAGGCTACTGTTTAGTGACGGGTGAACGAAGTTAAACAAAGCCTCATAACAATTGAGGGAGCCCCCTCTGGTTCAAGGGCCAGCTTGAACCTAAAGGCTGGTTGAGTTGGTTTCTTGGTGTAGATTTTGCAGCCAAGGACTGCCTATGAGAAATAGGTACAACATTTGGCGTTGTTGCCAGGTAGCAAAGTAAAGATCTTTCTCCGAGGAACGATAAAGTCTAGATCTATTTTCACCTAGCAACTCCACTTTGTTGGATGGTGATTCCACTGGATTACTGATCCCACTCTTGTTTTGAAATTTTAGCTGACTTTGCTACTATGTAAGGTTCGTTGGTACTTGCAATTAGTAGTATATGTCTTTCCCTCTTAGCCATGGTCAGAAATTTAAGATGTCTACAAAGGATGTAACTTTTAAATTACACTTGTGAGTATAAGTTTTCCATGGGATTTCATGTTCATATTGTATATATTCTTCAGATTTTTAGCTGCTAGCAACTTTGTTTGTAAATAAATCCACTCCACACTTGGTTATATTGGAAAGAAGATTACACCTAACAATGTAAAGTTTTTCAATTTAGTTAGATAGAGGTGTGGCATTGATTAGCTACTTTCAGATTCAGGGTGCAGTAGATCTACAATTGTTTTAGTTATATTTCAAGATTGCAGCATTAAGATTGGTTTGGTTGAGTGCAATGAATTCCAATGGATTAACTTATTAACTCAATGGCCCATGAATTAGGCACTCTTGTGATCATTTCCACTTATATTGTCAATTGTTTCACTTAAACAGTTTTCAAGTTTCAGTTTTTAGTGTGAAATAGTATCCGAATTAGTGTAGGCATATGGTTGCATTTAACAGTTGTAGGTTGTAGTGTGAAGTAGCAGATTATTCAAATGACAACATTCATCCATGGGGATTGGTTATATTTCTACATAATATCGCAAATAAATGGTTGGTGGTTTTCTGGTATGACTCCATGCCTAACACTAAAGGCAATTGGTCTACTAGTTCTCTACATCCCATAGGGGGAAGTGTCGAGCAGTAAAAAGGGTCCTTTTCACCTCTATTTACCCTACATTAATTATCAATCCAGGAGCAATTTGTTGTCTCAAAGAGTGTACTCAATTTGAGGCAGCCATTTGTCAGAGTAATGCTAGTAATATAGTGATCTAAATACAAGAGTAAACGAATACTTGGAATAAAATCTACTTACAGAAAGAAACCTAAGAATCAAATCACGCATTCAGAAAGCTACAACAATTTATCAGTCAAGGGTACAGTAATGGTAACTCTTCCCTCTATAAACTGATATGATTAGAAAGAACTCAAGGAAAGGATCATCAACCTGGGAATTGGACAAGATATGTTGATGTTCACTACAGTCTCAGATCGTCTATACACCAAAGCAATGACAACTCAAATGACAGGAAATGGAACAACAACTAATTTTATAAACAGGATTGAACAACAAAACCTTAAGCTACAGAAATGAATGCAAAAATAATTATATCCTACAAGAACTAAGTAACAACCTTTACTTTAGAGATGAATTGAACAACAAATAGAAATGGAACAACAAATTAACAGAAATAAAATATAGAATAGCAAAAACACATGACACACTTAATATTAAAAGGAATAGTAATTTGAGCTTCGATACAACAAGTATGAATCACAGCTATATAGTAACAGTAATCATGATCACAATGGAACAGCAATCCGAATGAAAAACAATCACATTTTAAGAATGAACCATACAGTAATACCAATTTAGAAATATACAGCATTGTTAATCTGTAATCGAATAGCAATGGCAATCTATAAGGAAAAACGATGTTATATCAATTGTCAAAAGGAACAACAATGCAATATAAAGTTAGAATGAATAACATAGCATTCCTACTATAGGTAATAAAATTACTTAGTCAAGTATATATAACAGAGCCGATATGTAAAATAGCAAAGCACGTCAGATCACTGAACATAGTAAATGGAAGAGATCAAACCACACATGAATCATAAATAATGGTACAGGAGCAAGTGATCCACCAAGGTTGGGCCCTTAGCCTCCAGGGACTCACTGGTTAAGGTTACTCCCAAATCAACGATAGAACGACAACAAGGTTTATATATTAAAACATCAAATAGAGTTACAATGAATCGCTCTTCAAAGAGAGTCGATGATCAAAGTTCAGGTACCAAGAAGAATTTCATAAAAATAACAATAGTTCCCCCATGCTAACAATGCTACACCTTCTTATAACAACTGAGCGGAGATATCAATGGCACAGAAGATTTTTAAGATAGCGATCCCTCAGGATCCTTTGATCCTGAGGGATTTGCCAAACTGTTAGTTCTCAGTTATTCTCTTGTTCTTTTGCACCGATTAGTTATTTCCTTTTCCTTTTCTTCGCTGTTACACTCCAATTTGGATCGCCTTGTTTGAACGCAGTTCCCTATCAAAGGGACAACAATTAACTTGGTCTTGTTCTTTCCTTTGGGATGGCAGTGTTCTATTTTCTCCTCTTTCTGTATAGAAAAAGGGTTATTAGTTATTTCACATTACACATAAATCTTCTAGATTTTATCATAATCTCTTGTCATATACCTAGCTCATGATGTAAAAAGGTTATGAGTTTTGAAGAAAAGATGACAAAGAAAATGAAAATAACATACTTTCTCCAGTGCTCAACACACCCCCCTGCTTACCCTTTTTCATGGCCTCATGAAAACATTGTAGTTACATGCAAGGCAGTGAGGGAATAGGCTGGAGACAGGATTTCATGAGGAGGTCTACAGCGATGATGCCTAGTTAGGTGCTCAAAAGGATGTCCTGTCTGGCCCTCAAGTATTTTGTATAAGGCTTGGTATCCTGGTGTAGGATGGCAAATAACCGGACTTTGGAACCTACAACCTAACCAAGATGGCCCTTCCCTCAAAATAAGGTCACCATAGAGGCCCAAGCGATTAGCAACTAAGTTAAAGTTTTCATAGTTAAACGGTTCCCTGTGTTGGATGTTCAGATTAGAAGTCCGATATCGGAATTTAGCGGTTGCAATGGAAAGGTATTTTATGGTAAAGAAGTATTCTATTCCTTGCTGATTGATTGCTGTATGAATAGGTCCTAATGCTTCAATCATGTCTAGAGTCCTCATTAGATTCCTATGTTTATTCCATAACTGCAATGGATCTCTAGGCTCAACTCTCACCCATAAGTCTAATCCATTTTCTTGCCTTTGGAAGGCATTGTAGGCTTTAAGCTATTTTATTTGATTAACTCCAAACGAAATGAATGCCTACAGTTGGACATCCCCAATGAAAGGGTTGGGATTCTGCTCTGTTTCTCGATCTAACACAAGGTTGTGCACATAGAATTCACATAATAATCTCTAGACCTTCACCCCATAGTGCTTACAACAATTTATGAAGTCATCAATAGTGCTTATTCTATAGGGGCTCCTACTTTGACAAATTTAATTTTCAATTGTAAATATCTTTCCATTAAAAACAAAGCATAATTCCTAGCAGGTTCTCTACATCCTATGACATCAGTATAAAAAGAGCATAAGGTATCCATTTGTTTGATGACTACATCTATCCTATGAGTTACCTTTTTGACTCTTTCTTCTTCCTTTCACCATCCTTCAAAAGCCTGACTTTCGGATAAACTGACATCCCTTAGTTGTTATTGTGATTCTTCATACTTTTCTCTAGAGACAGTCTATTCTATAAGTTTTTCTACTGCTTGCTGGGCTTGCATGAAACCCTCTCGCAGAGTTACTGTCCTCGGGTCACTATCCCACTAGTAGTTCTAAGCGGGAGGTTTACTTGAATCTTCTTATTGCATCATTCTGTATTTATGGTTCGAATTTCCTTAGAGGACTATGCCTTTGTCTGAATTTCTTTGTCACAGGCCATTATGTTATCTATTTGTATTTTGGCATGGTATAACCGAATGTTGTTCCTTTTGATTTTGAATGGCAAGCTAGACCTGAGTCCCCTTAACCTTTTTCGTAAGGGGTTTTGCCAGAGCGGTTGCATGCTTTACCACTGGGGTCCTTTTTGCTTACTTCCCCATCCCCAAAATCCTGATTTGTTGTCAAAGTCATGCTGTTACATTAAGCAGTCTTTGTTGTTCCTTCCATAACCTTTTGATTTCTTTTGTTTTATTGGAAGGAACAACTATTCACTTATTCGGACCTGGACTTTCTCCTTAACCAATTTCTTGATTTTCTTCTTCGGGTGCTTCCTCATTATTATGTTGATCAGGTTGTTCAGGGGTAGAAACCCTAGCTTGTTCTGCTATCTCCTGGGTAACTTCTTCTTCCCTCCTTCTTCTTCATAAATTTCTTCCGGTGTATTCTGACTTGGAACAAATTGTTCCTCCTCTTTATCTTCATCATTCTTCTCTCCGAATACACTTTCATCATGGCTGGAATGATTCTCTTCTTCTTCTTCCTCGTCACACAATTCTTCGAATGCACTCTCATCATGAATAGAGTGATCCTGTGTTTCTTCTTCGGTGTGGAGGCTTAGTGGGCTAAGAGTTTGAGTATATTCTCCCATATTGGCCAGAATCTGGGCCAATTCATCTTCTCGCAGTGGATTTTGCAATGGGCTTTCCTCAAGTGCTATGTTTCTTCTTCCGCTTGACCAGATTGCTCGGTCTCTTTCTCTGTTTCTCCCTCATCATTTTCCTTCAATTCTCTTTCGTTTTCTCCTCCTTCCAGTTGCGAGGGTTGCTCATCCCCTGAATCATCTATCTCCACCATTTGACTAGTATTCCCTTGGAATTTTTCCATCCTCCCTCTAATCCATGCCAATCTAACGGATTTCCTTCATTTCAATGGTCTATTTGATGTCCTTGCAACATGCTTTCATTTAGGGGATGGCAAATCTAGTCCCCCGTCTATTGTAAAAATCAGTTCTTCCCAACTACTCTGTTGTTGAGCAAGACTGTAGCTAACTATTAGTCGTATCAACCCATGGTGACTTATTACCGATTCTACGTGGTGAGATTTCTTCATGCTTCGGGCAACATAATGTAATAAAGAATTTAAAAACACAGGCAAATTCACAATGCATTTTTGCTTTAACACGGCTAAAAGTTTAAGGTGGCGTGATCTTACCACGTCTTTTCTGCCTTCATAGGTGATGTAATTCTAGATAATTCTCACCAATTCTGCCCATGGTTCTCCCAAGGTTGCTGATAAAACTCCCTTTCCTCTTTGAGTCAGGTTCTGACCTTCATCTTAGAAGATTTTTATGGCATCTTGCAATCTTACCTTCTTCAGAGTCCACACAGATCCAGTGATTGGCATTCCCGAAACCTCTGCAATTATGTCATTAGTGACTTCTATCTGTCTCCCTCTTACCGTGAACTGATATTCTTGCAGGTTCTACAAAAATTCAATTGCCATGGTATCATTGGATTGTTGTAGACGATTGAGATAAACTATCCATCATGTCCTTGTTAAGATTTCTCGTGCAGCATCAAAGACTGTCAACACTTGCAATTCTCTACGAATTGATCTTCCCCCCATGCTTAGCACATTGTAAAAACACAGAGACGACAATGGAACAGCAGGTTGTTCAAGCTATTAGCAACCACAGAGAAAATGACGAAACAACAAGCTTGTTCAAGTTTCAAATTACTACTAATTGTTGCAGAGCATAACATGGAAATAACTTTGAAACATCAAGCCATGAAAATTGGAAAATAATATACTGTTAAGCCTTGCTATTCCCAAGTGAAATTTCTTCAAATGATAAACTGACACATATGCAAGTGAATTATGAGATTACCTGCTTCACCCCTACAATGTGATAGGCCATCCTTGGCCGGTAAATGAGGGAGTAGTGTGCTAGAATGCCATGGCACAGAGTCAAAAAGGAACAACATGTACTGAGATGTCATGTTTACAAGAAATAGCAGATTTCCAAAATCGAACTATATAATAGAATCGCATAATAAATAAGAGAATGTCGTGATATGATGTGAGATTTAGAGGATAGGATAACTAACGTGCACAAAAATTTCGATGTAGTCACTAGCAACTTTTTCTGTCATGATTGACTGTAATAGATTTTGTGTATTAAAAGTTTGGAGGAATTATGTTCATAATCTTATTTGACCCATTACAAAGATAGAAGAAGGGTTTTATAACTGCTATTGGTGTATAAATAATGTGACTTCAATACCATCAATAGAGATATGTTGCCCACAAGTGTCCATAACCTTGACAGAGTTTTTTATTTCACCCATGGAACCATGATCCTTTGTGTATGCTTAGGAAAGTGCTGTGGAATTTTAGAACGGAGAACGTTATGCTGGCTTGGTAACCAGATAATTCATAATGCGATTCACTAGGAAGGAGTGAAAGGTGGGCAAGACAGCGCGTGATGAGACCTCCTGTTCCAAGGACTTCTTTATTTTTTCTGATGTGCCTCTTGGATCATATCCCTGGTGTGGTGGCCATAGTGGGAATGCCACTTCACTTTCTACCTTATGATCATGGTAGGTTGGCTCTCAATGAGACCCCCTATCCTTCATCTGACAAACCATGTTAGCAAATTATATAAACCTTTTTCTTTTATAAAGTACTTTTCCTATTTATACACAAAGGGTGGTTCAACACTCCTTAAGAGTAGGGATGGTGGAAGAAGTCTTAACATCTCAATAGAAAAATATGCCCTTTGTTCTTATTCCTTAATAATGATCAAAGAGGATTATGGGAATTTAGAGGGAACCATCATGATAAATATAACCAATCATATCGGTATTAGTAGAATAGTGACAACAAGATGATCAATATTTGTGTCCTTTCCTCTTTTCTCTTATCAATTCAGAGCAATTTCTTGTAAAGATAGCAACTTTTATGTAATTTGTTGATTTTTGTGTCCTCTAGTTCTTATATTCATTGCATAGGCATATAGTTGTATTTCAAAAGTGATCCAAATGATAAAACACACAAATAAGAAAAAGATAAAACAAGTACTATGCACAAAATCACAAGCAAAAAGAAAAAATTACTCGAAACTGCTATGCATTAAGAAGAACAGTAGCAAAGAAAACAAGTGCAAGAAAAACAATGTGAAAATGATGTCCTTTCAAAAAAGGAACAGTAGAAAATGCAAGTGTTGTTCCTTCGAAAAAAGGAACAACAGAAAACATAAATGTTGTTCCTTTGGAAAAAGGAACAACAAAAAACGAAAATGTTGTTCCTTCGGAAAAAGGAATAGCAGGAAACTAAAATGTGTCGTTCCTTCAAGAAAAGGAACAACAAGAAACAAAAATGTTGTTCCTCTGGGAAAAGGAATAGTAGAAAACGAAAATGTTTTTCCTTTGGAAAAAGGAACAGCAGAAAATGAAAATGATGTTCCTTCAAAAAAAGGAACAGTAGAAAATGAAAATGATGTTCCTTCGGGAAAAGAAACAACAGAAAAATGAAAGCGTCGTTCCTTTGGGAAAGGAACAACAAAAAAAATGCAGGTGATGTTCCTTCTGAAGAGGAACAACAAAAAGGCGGAAATGTTGTTCCTTTGGAAGGAAATAGCAGAGTGCAATAGTGTTGTTCCTTGAAAAAGGAACATAAAAATGGTGAAACTGTTGTTCCTTTTGAAAGGAACGACAAAGTGCAAAAGTGTTGTTCCTTGAAAAAGGAACAACAAACTGTAAATGTTACATAACTACAAAAATATATACAAAACAAAAGAATTATGTACAATGTGTAAGAGTAGTTGAATTACTTAATGAAACAAAGGTGAGGAAGATTTCTCTTCCTCAACCAGAATCTGCATGTCGGAGTCTTCGCGAAGTTGCTGGTAGAAGGATTCCAGAGTAAGTGGTTTGCAATATAATCGAACTCGATGGCCATTTTCCTTAAAGGTATGTCCGGATCCATCAATGGTGGTTACAGTAATGGTTCCATTATCATGTACCTTCTGGATTTCGTATGGTCCTAGCGAGCGAGTCTAAAGTTTCCTTGGAAAATCCTGAAACCTGGAATCATATAGGAGCACCCAATCTCCTTCGCGGAAGACTTTCTTTTTAATGAGGGCGTCGTGCCATTTGGCTTACTGTTGTTGGATTAACATAGTATGTTGAAGGGCATATAGCATGATTTCATCTAGCTCATTGATCTATTGTAATCTATTAATTTGGGCCTCGTCTAAATCTAGAACGACTTCTTGTGCTATTCGTAGTGCCTATATTTCAAATTCTATTGGAGAGATGGGTTCCTTTCCAAATACTAGCTGGTATGATGAATAACCGATAATACTTCTCCATGTTGTCTTGTATGCCCATAAGGCTTCTGGCAATCCTGCAGCCCAATCGCATCTGTGCGACGCAATGGTTTTTGTCAGTATTTCCTCTATTATTTTATTCATGCTTTCTGCTTGACCATTTTCCTGTGGGTGGTATGGAGTAGTAATTTTATGCTGAATATGATAGTTCTTTAGTGTTGCAGAAATTTTCTTACCAGCAAACTGTGGTCCTCCATTCTTAATTATAACTCTTGGGGAGGAAATATCACACAAATATATGGAACAGGAATTGTATGACGGAATCCTCTGTAGCTCTTGGCAGTGCTTTTGCTTCAACCCATTTGGTGACGTATTCTGTTGCTACCAAAATATATGTTTTTTGATTTGATGATGGGTTAGTTGGACCAACAAAATTGAGTGCCCATCGTTCAAATGGTTCAATAACTAGCTGTGGTTTCAAGGGCATTTCATCAAACTATCTAGGGCATCTTGCTCTTTGGCAGTTGTCACAAGCTTGAACGAACTTCTTTGCATCTTTGAAGATCGTGGGCCAATAATACCCTATTTGTAGCACCTTCTGACAAGTTCTTCGATCTTTGAAATGTCTACCACATGGTCCGTCGTGACAAGCTTTCAAGATGTCAAAAATTTCATCTTCACAGATGCATCTCCTAATGTGCATATTTTCCCCTGTATGAAACATGTAGCCCCCAATCCAAGAAAATCGAGTACTACACTGGACAATCTGTTTTCATTCATTGGGGGTCAGATGTTTCGGTAATTTGCCTATTGCTAAATAATTCGTAACATTAGCATACCAGGGTGTTTTAATAGTGACAACGAACAAATGTTCATCTGGAAATTGATCTTCGACCGTTGTTGCATCCACTAGTTTTGGCATTCGTGAGAGAAAATCAGCTATAGGATTTTCTTTTCCAGGTCAGTCTTTTATTGTGATATCAAATTATTGCAATAAAATCAGCCATCTGGTTACTCTACCATTTGTGATTGGTTTATTTGCTAAATATTTTATGGGAGAGTGATATGTATATAAGATAACAGGATATCCAGTGATATAATGCCTAAATTTATTGACGACATGTATTATAGCTAAAAATTCCTTTTCAGTCACAGTATAGTTCAATTCAGTAGGAGACAAGTTCTTGCTAATATAATAAATCGCATATGGTTTTTTATCTTCTTCCTGCCCAAGGACTACTCCAATAGCTGTGTCTGAAGCATCTGATGAAATTTGAAATGGCAGGTCCCAATTTGGTCCTCGGAGTACAGGGGCTGTTGGCATAAGCTTTTTCAGATCCTCAAAAGCACGATCACATTTTTCTGTCCAAACAAAGTCAACATTCCCCATCAATGCATATAAAGGTGCAACAATATGAGAAAAATGTTCTATAAATATTCTATAATAACCAGAAAATCCAAGAAAATTGTGTACCTCTGTCTGAGTGGTAGGAGTAGGTATTAACAAAATTATTTGAATTTTGGCTAGATCTACTTGTATTCCAGCTGTTGAGATATAATGGCCTAGAATAATTCCTTCAGTCATCATCATATAGAATTTTTCATGGCTTAGACAAAACCTAGTAGCAATGCATCGCTGCATCACTTTTTCTAGTGTGTCTAATGCTAGATTGAAATCATTTCTCTATGGTGTAAAATCATCCATATATACTTCGAGCCCTTCATTTATTAAATCTGAAAATATGATGAGGATAGCCCTTTGAAATGTGGCAGGGGCATTACATAGTAGAAAAGGTAAAACTTTGTAGGCAAATGTTCCCCAAGGATAGGTAAAAGTAGATTTGTCTTGGTCTTCAGGGGCAGTTTGAATCTGATTGTATCCACTGAAGCCATCCAAGAAATAAAAGAATTTATTTCCTACTAACGTATCTAATACTTGGTCAATGAATGGAAGGGGAAAGTGGTCTTTCTGTGTTGCTTTATTTAGATCTCTATAATCTACACAAATCCTCCATTTTCCATTCTCCTTTGGCACCACTACAAGCAAAGAGACCCATTTTCTATCGGAGATAGGGTAAATAAAGTTCACATCTAAAATTTTTTGATGTTCAGCTTTTACAATGTCTTTTAGATGATGGTTAAGTCTCCTTTTTGATTGGTGAACAGGTCTTGCATCCTTTTCTATGTAAATGTGTTGTGTACATAACTGGGAATCATTTCCTTCCATGTTAGGATAATCCAATGCAAATGCTTCTTTGTATTTTCTCAGTAGTTGGATTAACTTCTCTTCTTGTTCCGGAGTCAGGTTGCCATTAATGTTTTAGCTCAATTTATACAATTTTTCTATTTGATATAGAGGTAGTAGGTATCTTTTGATCATATGTGTCTTTGAGAGGATCTTCTTCTAATTCATTATCAAATGCTGCTTCTATCATATGACATTGTATGTGAGATTTAGATTTAGTTTGGCTAAGAAAGTTGTTAATGACATCATCCTCTATTTGATCTTTGAAATCGAGGGCATCTTCTATGGTTATGTTGTGCTCTACAAACAACCCCCCATTTCATATCATTTTTATTCATAAAACATTAAACTATGAAATGGGTCCCTTTAAAATAAAGTAGATATCAATACTTTTATTGTTCAAAAAGTCTGATAATCAAATAAATGTGTTTACAAAACCCTTTTTGAACAAACCCTTTTTAAAGAAATAACACGAATCTTGGTCATTGCGATAAAGCGATCGCAAGATCGCATATCCCAATAACATAAGAGATATATAAAGTGGCACAAATCTTTCCGCCGATGCGATATCGCATTCGGCGATCGGCAATATCCAATGCACGTCTAAAAGTGGCCCATTCCTTTTGCCCCGATGCGATGCACAATCGGCGTTCGGCGATCGGCGGGTTACCTTTACTAAAGTCTTGATGCGCATAAAGCTTTTCGCCGATGCGATATCGCATTCGGCGATTGGCGGTACCCAATATACATTGTTAAGGCGCGCTTGTCATCCCCCGATGCGATGCGATAAGGCACAATTTTCAATAAAAAGCCGTTAAAGTGATTGGAAAGCTCAATTTATTCATATTTAAGTCTTAATCATTTCCACTCAGCCGCCAATACGTCCATTGCATGCTTAAGGAGATTACTCGCCCAAATAACGATATAATGGGCATTTATAGGGTGACAGGTTTTATACGGCCAATTAATGGAATCATGTCTTAAAATCTTTCTATGGATTGTCTCCGTGCCCGTTTTAAAAGCTGAATATATTACTACGCACCTATTCATATGCTATCACTTGCAAGTTTTCATTGTTATCTCTCTCTATTACGCACAATTGCCTCTCTGTGCAGAATTCATTCATAGACAGAAGTTTGAGCATGATGGGTTAAGAAATCTAAGAAGACTGCGGGTGTTTCCAATCCACCAGTCGCAGGACAAGCTGCTGCAAACAAGAAGAAGGGCCTAATATCTTATACTACATGCACAGGCCTCACCAGAGTTACTTGGCAAGGCACTTACGACTTAATTGAAGCCGAGAAACCAAAGAAAATGGTAACAGAAGCTACCGTGGATTCACTACGGAATTCTGATTGCACTCTCAAAGATTTAGCCGACTCTTTCCTTCACAGGATAGCAGCCATGGAGCGAATTCTCCCATACACAGACGTTGTGCGATGGGCGATTGAAGAAATCCCAATTATGGACAGAACTTTTAGCACAAGAGATGGGAGGATTTTTGGATCATTCAAGGCAGATGAATTAAGGCAAATGTATCATTTGCCCGAGCCAGAGAAAATATACAACAGCGCCTTCCTGGAGAAGTTTGCAAGCGAAAATGAAATTGAATCCGAACCCATCAAGGATTGGAGGAAAAATCCGAACAATCACAAACACGAATCTTCCGGTAAGTACTCGGTTGATTCTTTGGCTTCTCCTTATTGCTATGCGGATATAATGATGTGTAGGTTATGGGGATTACATGACTCTGCTAGTTTTACCATAGAAATGGTTCCTCTTATGGAGGCAGCAGTAAACAGTATAATTATGGATTGGGCTACTATTCTCTCGGATAAACTAGCAGTAGCTGTTCGTGATTTTAGAAATAAGACTGTGGTCACTGAAAGGAAAATCCCCCCATTTTACTATAGTGCATATATCTTAGACACATTGTGTTTCAATTCCAAATTCCCTGTTCTTGGTTGGAGGTGGACTGCACAGGACCCCTCGCCCATTCATATATACCACCAAAAATTGTGGAAGTCTTCTTAAAAAAACCCCCTGTATCAAATCTGTAATGGCTTTATGGTGCCCATTTACTATTCCATTTTTGATAAACCCATTTCGAAGATTTCCTACCAAGCTTCCTTTGATTTACCAGTAGTGGCTAGTTTGTTTGGAGAAGAGAAATTTACCTATATCAGAGTTTACGGCAGCCAAGCCAACCCACATGTTCTCCCTTTATATGTTCCAGATACGTTACTAGCAAGAGAAATTGCCTATCAGATTACGGCTGAGAGTACTACACAGACTCTCAAAAAAGAAAAGAAAAGAGGCTGGCCCGCTTTTCCTTTAAGGTGTGGTGTCTTTACGCTGCATGATCTCAAACATGCAGAAAAGGAAGCTACAAAGATTCAATCTTTATCTCTGGCCACAATCCCAAACAGGGCATTTGATCCAAAGCTAGTTGCCTATGCCGCATTAGAACACGCCAAATTAACAATGTTTGAGCATCAAGAAGATATGTTCGATGACCTGTTCACTTCAGTTGAAACAATAGGTCAAGCTAAAGAACTCGCTAGGATGAAATATAATGATGAAGGGTTGACTGAATTTAATAAACTTAGAGAGCAAAGGTTGCAAACTCTGCCTCTAGATTTATTAGCAACGACCCCAGTGACATCGTCAAGCGAGCCTGGTCGGCAATAGTTAAAGGAACCTCCTGCTATAACAAAATATCATAACAAGGAGCAGGAGGAAAAGCAGAAGAAAGAACAAGAGGAAAAGCAGAGGAAGGAGCAGGAAGAACGGCTAAAGAAAGAGCATGAGGATAGATAGCAGAGGGAACAAGAGAAGCATCAGAAGAAAGAACAGGAACAAGTACAGAAGGAGTCTCAAACTGGGAAAGGGAAACAGACCACTACTAATGTCAATGTGGACACTACCACAGACCCCAAATTGCTCCAGGAATGGCAGCAGTTTGATTCTATCATCAGTGGATCAAAACGCTCAAAAGATATAGACACTTCTAAGACCAGTGACACGCAAGACGTTACTTCATCTCAGGTTCTAAGTGGAACCAGTGGCCCACCTAAGTCTAAGGATGTTGAAATAATTCCAAAAGATCCCACCGATCAGATCATTTTGCAGGTAGAAGATATTCCTCCATTGGATGTTTTCTACAACCTGAGGCATAGAGCAGTTGTAAAGCGATCAAGGAAAAGACGAAGGATTGATCAACCTTCTATCTTTCCAGAGCAAATGATCAGGGGTAATGTAGTATGGAAGGAGAAATTGGACCCCTCCGATGATTTAACAAAGTTGTCATAGTATGCTGGAGCCTATTCGGCAGCAACAATCGACAAAGCATCGGAGGTAAGCCTTTTATTGAAGAATAAGGACCAAGAAATCTCCACATTACAGACGGAGTTGGCCGAAACAAAGCAGAGGGCAGCGCAAGCAGAGGAGAAGTTGCTGGCACAACAGCAAATGAATAATCAATTAACCCAACAATTGCAAGCGAAAAAGCAAAGGATTGACCAGACTGTGATCCAGAAACAGAAAGAATTGACAGAGGCATTGGAAAAGTTGAAAGCAGCGAATGAACAAATGGTGAAAACCAAAGATGAGCAAATCGCTCAAATGTCATCGCAGCTAGAAAAGATAAAAGTCACTTCGCAAGTGGCAGAGTTCAGAAAAGAAGCATCGTTGATAAACAATGCACTAATATCTCATGTTAAACTCTTGTGTCAACAGATCGCTCAAGCTGAGCCACTGTGCGAATTAACCACATCTATAAATGAATAGGTAGAGAAAGCTAGGGATGATTTAAATCAAGCCGATGAGGCTATTACTGCACATCTTGAATGGCAAGATTCGAATCATGGAAAAGCAGCAAATTTGCCCAGGATACTTGAAACATATAAAGATATAATTTTCATAGAATGGCACACTCAGGTGTTGAAAGCAGAGAGAGCAGCTTCAAGATGTAGATCAACTTCTAGCAATCTGGTTGATTTAGTCAACAACACTCTCTACTTGGCGAATATGATTTCCCAATGTACACCAGGAAAGATGACAACAACAAATACGTTGGAGCAATCATGTTACCCTGAGTTAGAAGAAAAGGGAAGATTAATCGCCGGGGTTAATAGTTTAAACTTGGAAGCATATTGGCTTTTCCTAATTAAGCCACATACACAAAGAGCCGCCCTGAAGTGTTTGACAGATGCAATCGAGTGTATGATCCCCGATCTTCAAGATGCTACCTATGCTGCCCAGCTCAGTTCGCGCCTCAACAAACCTCCGGAAATTAAGCCAATGCTGGCAATAAATCAACTCAGATTCAAAGGAAAGCAGCCGACTTGATGAATCACCGTCCAGCTCGCCAGATCGCTAGCCAAAATAGGATCAAAATTTATTGATATCAGTTTAGTAGCATTTCTGTTTAATAGATATTTAAATTGGTATTGTATTTATAGACCCTTTCATGTTTTTAGAAAGGGTCGTAAAATTTTGTAAGAGACTTAACAGACTGAAGTTTGCACTACTGTGCTTCAGCCAATATTCTTTTATGAACTCGACCAGTTGTTCTTACTTAATGAGGAAGTTTCTTTATACAATTGTGCACTATTGTCGTTGATTGAAGAATGTTTTTGCATTAAAGGAAAACTGACATAGCGATTGAATCGGGAGTGTCACGCAGCTATTCGTACTTCTTCTATGTCTGAAATTCATTCCATTAATGATTGTGATTGTAATTATCTTGCTATCATTATTATATGCATGCGCTAAACAGCAGTTATATTCATTCCACTATTGGATGTTTAGTGATGGTGCCTTTGCTTTTAATCTGTGTTGATAATGTATAGATTTTAAAGTGTGGTAATTTCGCTTCAATCGCTTGCTAAACTATTTAGCACAGCTATCTCAAATGAATAATATCTATGTTGTAAACTACAGTCATCTATATGCTTGTCTTTTAGACATAGAACATCAAACGCTACGCTTTAGAGCTCAATAGATTCCCGGGATAGTTCATTTATTTATATTTCTGTCAATAGTTTTAGCCTTTCGCTCACCGCTAGTGTTATCTATAAATCATTCACCCATCCCATTTATCTATTTCTGGGAAACTTGTCCCATTATCCCCAGTCAGAGCCACTACCCCAAACAGAAAAGGAGCTGCACTAAGGTCCGGACCAGGTGGTTTCCCCAATGTTGTTGCAGCGATTTTCAAGGCATCAACAGGTTAATGGGGATCTAATATTTTTAGTGAGGTATAATACATGATGTTTATTAGTTTTCATTATTGTGACACTTGGCTGGGTCGGAGGATATAAGGCTAGATTCTTGATATTAGCCCCTCTAGTTATGGTCATACTATCTTGTCGGCAGCCAATATAAGCGTCAACGGTTGCAAGCCAAGGTTTTCCTAAAATCAATGGATGTCCATTAAGTTAGTTTTTGGGGTTTATTATCAGAAAGTAGGTAGGATACTCCCAGGAATCAAAGGATACCATGACATCATGTAGTTTTCCTTTCGACCTAACCACAGATCGGTCTGTTAGCTCTAATAAAGCGGAAGTTGGTTCTACTAATGTAATGCCTAGTTTTTGACAAGTGGTGGTTGTTAGGATATTAATTGTAGCCCCTAAATCAACTAAGGCATTTGCAGAAGTTTTCCCATTGATTTTTACTATTACTATTGGATTTCCTAGGTCTTCATATTTAACGGGTGTTTCTTTTCCTGATAATAGGTCAGATAAGGTGCCAACTACTTGGAATATTCAGTTATTTGTTATTATCCTCCTTGGTTGTTTTATACATAACTTTTTGATGGTTTTTGCACATTTTGGGAAGTCTTGGATGGCTTGGAGGAGTGGGATTTTTATGTACATATTTTTAAGTTCTCCCAGAGTGTCAAAATCAGGATGTTGTATAGGTCGAGGTATAATTAATCGTTCTGGGAATGGAGGAGAAGATGTGATTACTTGATCATGAGTTTTCTGCCTGATTACATCCTCTTCTTGTAGTGGTTGTTCTATAGGTAACTGATTTTCAAATTGAGCGGTTTTATCTCCCTTTGTTTCTATAATGCGCCCAAATCTTAATTAAAGGTCATTACAGCCCCTTAGATCGGTTTGTATCTCTCATGTTTCAATTATTTGAATGGATTGGATGGGTCTGTTATTTGGATTAGGGTTGGGTTGGGCTAGGACTTACGGTCTTAAGTTAGATTGGGGGTTTTGTTGTAATGCTAGAAATATAGGTTGAGGGAGCGGAATGGTTCCTGTTGGTTGATTCATCGGTCTTTACGAGTTTGTCTGCCAGGCTTGACTCTGTGAACTAGGAGGGGACCATTGCACTAGATATACATTGTTTTGCCAATATGGTGGGGCATAGGAAAAATTTTGCCAATTAGGTTGACTTGCTTGATTCAGCCATGGTGAAGGAAATGGTTGTTGTGACTAATTTGAGAATAGAGGTTGATTTTGCCACATAGTATTATATTGTTGAGCATGAAAGCAGGAGACCATACCTGACTTTTGCGACTGCCATTGATAGCACTGATTAAGTAGATACACCAGTTTTGGCTCTTCTTCCACTTCCTTGTATACTACTTTCAATCCAGGAAGTGAGGGACAACACTCTGTAGAATGGTCTTTTGTACAAATGGTGCAAAATTGAACCGCATCTAATGGACACTCTTTGTGGTTGTGTTTCTTTCTGCCTCTGGGACAGATTATTGCCAAATTTTGTTCTGCATCTTCTTGTTTTTGCTTGGCCTGCATAATATCAAGTTGCGTTGTCAGAGTCCCCAATATGTTGGTTTTGAAAAATTCTACTAAATTTCCAATTTTTGTGTGAGTTACTCCTTTTGCAAAAATCTTGTTGTCCCTTGCAAACCTATCATGTTCTACTAGTTTTAGCCTTGTGCTGCCTCTTGAATTCCTGATACATAAATCAATAATGTCAGCAAAATTTTCCTGATAAATATCTCCTTTTCCCATAATATTTAGTGTTTCAATCCATTGTTCCTTCATTCCTCTAATTAATGTTGTTTTTAATACATTATCAGGTAAGGGTAATCATGCATAAGGAGATCTTTGAATATTATACTGAAAACGCTCAACATACTCTTCTAATGTTTCATTTGGTCTAGCGACCATCTGAAATATTTCATCTTTTAACTCTCTAGACCTGTAATAATCCTGATATTTTTTTACAAAAGCCTCTTTCATTTGATCCCAATTATTTATAGCACCACCACCCAACCCCATAACCCATCTTAAAGCAGCCCCTTTTAATGTAGAGGGAAATAATTTCAGTTTCTAGGGATCAGTGGTATAGTCATATCCTCTACACAGCACATCAAATTCAAAAAAGAACGCATCCAGATCTTCTGATGTAAGGCCATGGAATGTAGGGATATGCTAGAGAGTAATTGCTTTCGTAGGAGCAGTAGCTACAGTGTCCACAATGGGATATTGTAGTGTAGAAGTTTGGGTGTTTGGCTGGTTTTGGGCCATTTGGTCAAATATGTCCCAATAATCTTCTGGGATGTCTAGGAGAGTATTCCTAGGCTAACGAGGGGGAGTGGCTTCAACAGGACTGGCCTTAATAGAACTTCTTTTATCTAGGATGATGAGAGTTCCTAATGTCTAGGTGGATTTTGGTTTTTGAGGTTCTTCAACTTTGTTATGGATGATTTTTGCAACACTTCCCTTATCTAGGCTACTTAACGGCAGAATTATCCCAAGAGGAGATCTTGGTTCTTCAGTTTCCCTGGTTTCACCTTTCCCTTCACAGAGGTTGCTAAGGTTCCCTTCTTGCAATGATTTTGGGCTAGAATTCTCAATTTCTTGAAAATCTTGCTCTTCAGTGTGACTATGCACCTCAGCAAAGGCTACAAATGGTGATCCTATGGCCTGAAGGGAAGTAGTAGGTTGTCTAGAAGCAACTTTTCTAGGTCCTACTGAAGGTTGAGATTCTTCTTTCTTAAGAATTTCATCTATAAAGGTTGATTGACCAAGGGTCACGAGCCCCTTAGCTTTATTAGACTTGGGTAGAGGTTTAGGATTCTTTTCAGGGTTTTTCTGCTTAGTCATGCACACAAATCAAATGCTAATTTCTACTAAAAAAAAGCAGCAACAAATCTGCAGGAAAGTGGGCAGGAGAGCAGGGCTATTACATGCTTCGTACGTAGGTTCTTACCTTCCATTTTTAAAACTCAGTTCTCTCCTAACAGGTTCTTACAATACTCTGGAAAAGAAACAAATGGCTACACTCTTCCCTCGCAACAACGCCAAAATGTTGAGGAGTAAAAAGGGTATTTTTCACCTCTATTTACCCTCATTAATTGTCAATCCAAGAACAATTTGTTGTCTCAAAGAGTGTACTCAGTTTGAGGCGGTCATTTGTCAGAGTAATGCTAGTAGTATATTTCTCTAAATACAAGAGTAAATGGATACTTGGAATAAAATCTACTTACAAAAAGAAACCTAAGACTCAAATCATGCATTTAGAAAGCTACAACAATTTATCAGTCAAGTATACAGTAATGGTAACTCTTCCCTCTGTAAACTAATACGATTAGAAATCACTCAAGGAAAGGATCATCAATCTGGGAACTGGACAACATATGTCGATGTTCACTACAGTCTCAGATCATCTGCACACCAAAGCGATGACAACTCAAATGATAGGAAATGGAACAACAACTAATTTTATAAATAGGATTGAACAACAAAACCTTAACCTACGGAAATGAATGCAATAATAATTATATCCTACATGAATCAAGTAACAACCTTTACTTTAGAGATGAATTGAACAACAAATAGAAATGGAACGACAAATTAACATAAATAAAATATAGAACAACAACTTAGATCAAATATGAATGTACAACAAACCGGATTAAATACACAAAACTCTTAATATTAAAGGGAACAATAATCTAAGGTTCGATACATCAAGTATGAATCACAGCTATATAGTAACAGTAATCATGATCACAATGAAACAACAATCCCAAATGAACAACAAACACATTTTAAGAATGAACTATACAATAGTACTGATATAGAAATGTACAACATTGTTTATCTGTAATCGAATAACAATGGCAATCAGTAAGGAACAACAATGTTATATCAATTGTCAAAAGGAACAACAATGTGATATAAAGTTAGAATGAATAAAATAGCATTCCTACTGCAGGTAATAATATTACTTAGTCAAGTATATATAACAGAGCCAATATGTAAAATGGCAAAGCACGTCAGATCACTGAACATAGTAAGTGGAAGAGATCAAACCACACATGAATCAGAAATAATGGTACAAGAGAAAGTGATCCACCAGGGCCAAGCCCTTAGCCTCCAGGGACTCACTAAATAAGGTTACTCCAGAATCAACGATAGAATGGAAACAAGGTTTATATATTAAAACATCAAACAAAGTTATAGTGAATTGCTCTTCAAAGAGAGTCGATGATCAAAGTTCAAGTACCAAGAAGAATTTCATAAAAATAACAATAGTTCCCTCATGCTAACAATGCTACCCCTTCTTATAATAGCCAAGTGGAGATATCAACGATATAGAAGATTGTTAAGATAGCGATCCCTCAGGATCAAAGGATCCTGAGGGATTTTCCAAACTATCAGTTCTCAGTTATTCTCTTGTTCTTTTGAGCCGATTGGGTATCTCCTTTTCCTTTTCCTGGCTGTTATGCTCCAATTTAGATCGCGTTGTTTGAACGTGGTTCCCTTTCAAAGGGACAACAGTTAACTTGGCCTTGTTTTTTCCTTTTGGATGGCGGTCTTCCGTTTTCTCCTCTAGAAAAAGGGTAATTATTAGTTCTTTCAAGTTACATATAAATCTTATAGATTTTATCATAATCTCTTGTCATATACCTAGCTCATGATGTAAAAAGGTTATGAGTTTTGAAGCAAAGATGACAAAGTAAATGAAAATAACATACCTTCTCCAATGCTCAATAGGAAGTAGTCCCCATTGGAGCTGATGTTGTAACATGATTAGTTTTGATAATTTAAATTTGTTGATATAATAGGTTTTAATAGTTTAGAAATAATAAATGGGTCTGCAAAAGTAAATACGCCCTCGAAATGTAAATTTAAGTTTCATTAGCTGGTTGATTTAGTTAATTAAGCATTTAAGCATGATTAAATAATGTAAGAAAGTAAATTCAAACATGGTTTACAAACTGCTGAGAATGTATTTTAAAAAACTGAAAGAGGTTTTTATTGATAAAATCCTCATTTACAGAAATTTCTCTTCGTTTTGTAACAACTATTATGGATTGGGAGACAGATATGTATATTTGAAGGAATGTTTTCCAGAAATTTCATGTTTTAGTCACCTTTTTGCAGAGGATAGTGTGATTAAAAAAAGGGGAACATGTGGAAAATGGAAGAGGTTTTGGTTCATATGATTCCATAATGCAAACGCCTATCTCACTTTTCACGTTGGTGTCAAGGGTTGGTATATACACTCTCATCATGTTTAGCCTAGTTTTCTGACTGTGCAATGTCTTGTTTAAGCCACATTTTTGTAGAAACGATTGGGGATAATCAAAGATGATTTTTGAGAAATGGAAGGAGGTTTGTGTTCCTAATATTATAAAGTACAATAACATACTTTAGATGGTACTCATATATTACATAATCAGAGACACAAGTAAATCTTCACAACCTATTTTTCAGACTGTGTAAATTCGGTTTTAGATAGCCTTTTGTAGAAAGTATTGTGAACAATGGAACGTGAATTTTGGGAAATGGAGAGGGGTTTATCCCAAGCACATATTCATACACAACAACCTCTCTCAATGTTTATACAAATATCTCGGATTGATCTATACAAAGGAATTATTGGACCCTATTTTGAAGGATTTCGGGAGGAAAATGCTAAAATACAATTAGGCCACCTCAACAACTAAGAGTTGCAATTCAATTTGAATTTCTCTTTTTTATAAACAACAACGCATAGTGACAGTGCCAAGTAGATACATTAGTTTTTAATGTCCTATATTTTAGTTCTATTTGTGTAAAACAGTTTAAGATATTTGTAAACAAATCTTGATATTTTTTCAAGATATTTTAGTTTAGAATTTGTATAAATACTTCATCAATTGAAGTAACTGGTATTGGATTTTGATGCCAAGGATCTTAAACTATCTAATAGATTCTCTTGTATAATTCTAATGAAAGCCTTTCGGCTCTAGTTATGGCATAATTTTGTGTTTCTCGTATGTCTTTCTCGTGTTTTCATAACTTGTTTCTACATATGTTCAAAGCAATTGTAGGAAGGTCTGGGTAAGGTAGATTAAGTCTTAATCTCTCTGTAATTCCTTGCAAAATCATAACCTTTAGAAAGATATTAGCTTATTGGATTGTTTTTCCAAGATAACTCCTCTTGGACTGGGTTTTTCTTTATGTTTTTTGATAACCATTAAAAGAGATTAGCTTATTAGACTATCTGTCTGAAATAGCTCCTCTTGGAACCGTTTTCACTTTGGCCTTTTGCTACCTTTGAATATGTTTTTGTTGGGCTATAGAAATCTTCTACACATATATAAATATCCCTACATGTTAAGTAGTCAGTGTGACTGCTCAATTATTAGGAATCCCCTTGCATTCTTCTACCATAATTCTTGAAAAAGCTAGGTCATTATGTCAGGTTGGAAGAAAACGCTTTTAGAAGGGACCCTATGAGAGAGGCCTTTAATCATGATTAAGGATTATCATTGATAACCAAACATCTCCATTAAAACCATAAATCTTTCCATTGTGCTTCAAAGGCGGTTGTTCAGTGACTAGTGAACAACATTAAACAAAGCCCTGTAACAACTGAGGGAGCCCCCTCTAGTTCAAGGGCTAGCTTGAACCTAAAGGCTGATTGAGTTGGTTTCTTGGTGTAGTTTTTGCAACCAAGGACTTCCTATGGGAAACAGGTACAACAAACTACATTGGTTTTCTCTGTCGTTTTCATTTAAAACTGCCTTCAATATGTTCCTCATGCATCTCTTCCTCGTCGTCCAATCACCAACAAACCTTCACAATCACCATCCAATTCATTATTTTCTCGAACTGCTACCTTGCGTAGAGACCACCACTTATTTTATGAGCTTTAATCTCCAAAGTCGATCTGTCTCTTAATTTGATGGCTATCGTGTCACCCAATCACTTTATGCCCTTTAAACCCTCACTGTCGATCTGCCTCACGTAATCCAATGACTATCGATTCACTTGATGACCAACTAGCATGGCCAATCTCCACCATTGATCGACCCCACCTGATCCGACGGATATCATGCGTCCTCATGAATATTAGTGCATGAACGTTATCCACCCAAGAGCAGGCGAGAAAAGTGGTTTTCTCGTGCTACGTGTCGCGTAGTAAGGCTAATCGCGTGAAATTTCAGAATTCTACTTACTGCATTGACGGTGCACGAGAAGCTGCTTACCACTTTAAAAACTTTCTCCATAGCTTCCGCACATTTCCTTTTCCTGCGATACGATCTTCATTGTCCATCTCTTGACTTAATTCGTGTGACAAGATCTCAGGCATTCATCGCGTGCGTTCATCTTGTTCAGCCATCTAGTCACTTAATCTGCACGATAAGATCTTAACTATTCATTGCTTTTTTACCTTGTCCACCCATCTCTTCACTTAATCCTCATGATATGATCTCAGTCATTCATCGCTTCAATACCCTGTCCACCCATCTCTTCACTTAATCCCTCGCTATATGATCTCGGTCGTTCATCGCTTCATTAACATGTCTGCCCATCTATTCATTTAAATCCCTTGCGATATGATCTTCGCCATTCATCCTGTTCATTAACCATGTTCATCCATTTATTGTCTGAAGCCTCGCAATAAGATCTCCACCATCCATCTTCTGTTTTTTTATCAATCCAATGGTCCCTAGGAGCTACTACATCCTTACATCCTCCTTTCACCAATTTCGATCTCCGACTACTTTTTCCACTTCAAAACCAATTTAGCTTAGTTTCCTTTGCTTACACCTTAGTCCGGTTTTGATGCTCTTTACCTCTACAACTTAGATAGCAGCATTAGATTAGTGTTAATTTAGCAATTATACTTAGCTTAGCTGTTTGAATGGTTAGTTAGGTTATGGTATGGTTTGGAATTTCATGTTATTTTCTTCAATACTGGAGTAGAAGTATCTCTCCCTTAGGATAGATTTGCTCTTTTTCCATCAAAGAGTTAAGCTTCTTCTGACGGTATAGAAGTATGGCTTGGAACCCCTAGGGTCTCTTGCCAGATGAGTAATGACAACAGGAAGTATCTTCACTTCTACTTGTGCATATAGCACTATCATCTCCAAGTTTGTATGAACCCCGGGCTGATAAGTAAAACTGGTAGTCCTAGGAGTCGCAACATTCTTGTTGCAATACCTAGGTTCATCACTTTTTGGCACCATTGCCAGGGAGGTGTCTAAGTAGAATGTGATTATTTCTTTCTTGTATTTCTAGTCTCCAACTTTCTTTTCTTCTACTTCTAGTCTTCAATTTTCTTCCATTAGTTGATTTCCGCACAAGTAATCTAGTAACTTCCTATCTTTCATTTTTCATTAGCTTCTTTCTTTTCCATTCTACAAGAACTTTCTAGCTTTAAAGAAAATTTTACAAAAACCAACCAAAAAACGTTTTATTTCATGCCTCGTAGGAATAGGAAAAATTTAGGGAAATTCTTGACAAATACCCCCACTGCGTCCAACAGTCAACCTTCTCTCTTCTTCGGTGACTATGAAGTGGAAGAACCTTTAGGTGAGAAACCTTACATATTTTAAGAACCTACAAGGGAAGAAGAAGAGTAAGAACCCATTCTTACTGAACCAATGGCTGGAAACGAAAATGATAGAGGAGATGGAGAGAGAATTGAGAGTGCCTTCCCCATCAGGGAAACCAATGGGGACACTTAAATGAAGAATATAAGCCCCTCTTCACTACCTCATTTCCATGGCCTGACCACAGAAGACCCTGACATTTTCCTATTTGATTTTGCTATTATATGTCAAACCTATGACTATATAGATGATGAGAAAAAGTTAAAATTGTTTCCATCTACCCACAAGGATGCAACATTGCATGGTTCATGGGTTTACCTGGAGAGAGCATCACAACTTAGGCTTAGATGCAACATACTTTTAACAACAAATATAGGGACTATTATAGGTCAAAGGATACTTAAGAAGAGATTTTCAGGATGACCATAGGCTAGGATGAATCCTTAGAAGACTATGAAGAAAGATTCCAACTCAGTTACAAAAGGGTGAGGGGCACACTTGACCTTGAGTCACTAAAGTTGGTCTTGCTTAGAGGGGTAAGAGAGGATATTTTGGATACCTTACATATGAGTCACTAAATTTGGTCTTGCTTAGAGGGGTAAGGGAGAATATTCTGGATACCTTACATATGAGGATAACAAGAGGAGATGTCTACCAATTACCCTATGATGATATTAATATCAAGTCTTTAGAAACCATTCTAGGCCAAGAAGGAAAAAGAGTAGGGGTAGTCAACCAATGGCCAGTACATCATCCTCTAACTTATCCATCAAGGGTGAAATTGGAAATATGTTGGAAGATTTCAAAAGTGATATGTTGCAAACCCTTGCCTTGAAATTGGACACCATGAACATCAAAAGGAAGCAAGAGGAAGCAGAAAGATCCTTAGCCATCTGTTGTCCTAGATTCACCAAGAGACATCCTAGGAACGAATGTCCATTGAACTATATTAAGATTTGCTCAGTCTGAGAAGAAAACCACTCGATGGAAAAGTGTCCTTATTTACCTGGAATCAAAGCTGTATATCAAGGAGCCAAAGGGGTCACTGAGTAACTTTGCTACATCAACCAAAGGAGACCTCCTGGGCCTAAACCATACCAACAGGGTATGCAAGGGTCATCCCATGCATATTACAACCACAACCAAACAAGAAATATAACTTCTTGGGGACCCCTTGCTCATCCTTCCTAGTCTACACCCCCTCCTTGGTCCTATACATATTAGTATCATTCCCAGCTAGCCAGCCAGTCATTTCATCCTTATGTTCAGCAACAACATCAGTAGAATACCCTAGACCAGTGGTGGAGGCCCCAATTCAACAATGTTCTAGCCCTATCGCCTCCACCACATACCCAACCACAACTCCTGCACTCTGCTCCACACAAGCAACCCCAAATTCGTACCCAACCAAATACAAACCCAAATAATAGGCATGCTCAACAAGCATACAGTGGAGAGACATCGTACCTAGCTTATGCTGTATAAATCCAGGAGATCAGCCTAAGATCTGGGAGAATTCTCCCTGATAACCAACCTCCCTCTCCACATAGGGAGATTAAGGAAGAAAGAGAGGAAAGAAACCTTAAATTAAATCCACCCTTTCCTAAGAGATAATCCCAACCACTCTAGCCTACTCCAGAAGAAACTGAACTTTTGGGAGAATTGAAAAATCTCTGTGCAAAGATCCCCCTTCTCCAAGAAATCAAAGACGTTCCTATTTACAATAATTTGATTAAGGATAAGTGCTTCAAGCATCGAGGAAGAAGAGAAAGGGTTTCCCCTACCATTAATGACATTGGGCAGTTGTCTAACTTGTTGGGGCAAGTAATATGTCCAAAATATTTGGACCCTGGAAGCCCTATAGTAGATGTCCACATCAATGGCACCATTGTCCCACACACTCTGATTGATCTTGGGGCTCCCATTAATGTGATGACTGAAGACACCATGCTTAAGCTCAACCTCCAAGGGTCATTTTGAAAGACCACAACAATTTTGCAACTTGTAAACCATTCCATAGTTACCCTTGAGGGAATTATGGAAGATGTGATGGTCTCCATTGACCTCTGGGAGTACCCTGGAGATTTCCTAGTTCTCCAGCCTAAGGCTAAGCTTACTAGTTACCCTCTCATCCTTGGGAGGCCATGGTTGGCCGCAGATGATGCTTACATTAGCTGCAGAGCTAAGAATATGACCATAAAGAATGGGCATATGTCTGAAAAATTATTCCTATACCCTCCTACTCAACCTACCCTAGAGCATGATTTACCTTTATGGTTAGAGGAGGAGGAAGAAGATGAGGTTTATTCTGCCCAACTTTATGCTTTGGAAGCAACCATAGGAGGAGGACAACAAGATGAGGATGACTTAATTGGACACCTGCTCCAAAGTCCAACTCCTAGTTCATTTCCATTAGAAGAGGAAGTAAGGGAAACCTAGAGCAATCATCCAATTGACTTATTCTTGGCCAATTCCAGCCCATTTTGCATCAAATCCATAGAATTTTTCCTAGAGAGAACTTTGAAAATTAACCCATCTCTTTTTGCTTTAGAAGTGGAAAATCTATGCAACATGTTGAGAGAACACCTAGAAGCCTTCACTTGGACTTATAAGGGAATGAAGGGAGTACACCCCTTAGTGTGTACTCACCACATATACATCAAAGAAGGTTGCAAGCCAATCAGGAAACCACAAAGGAGGATGTATCCAGCTCTTAAAGACATAGTAAAAGAAGAACTGCAAAAACTGCTAGATGCAAGATTCATTTACCCTATCTCAGATAGTGAGTGGGTCTCTCCTTTAGTGTTAGTTCCCAAGAAAAATGGTAAATTGAGGGTTTGTGTTGATTATAGGGAGCTGAAGAAAGCCACAAAGAAGGAGCATTTCCCAATACCCTTCATTTACCAAGTGCTAGATGGCCTGACACGAAAGAAGTTCTTTTCTTTCCTAGATGGATTCATTGGGTACAACCAAATCCAAATCTACCCAGAAGACCAGGATAAGACCACATTCACCTATCCTTGGGGTACTTTTGCCTAAAGGGTCCTTCCTTTTGGCCTATGCAATGCTCCTGCCACTTTCCAAAGAGCAGTCTTAAGTATTTTTACTGAATTAGTACATGATGCAGTGGAAATCTATATGGATGACTTTACACCTTATGGCTATGATTTTCAAGAAGCCTTGACTAACCTAGGCAAAGTATTACACAAACGAATTGAAATGAATATGTCTCTCAGTCCAGAAAATGTGAATTCTTAATGACTGAAGGGACTATGCTAGGTCATTCAATATCTCAACAAGGACTGCAGGTGGACCCAAACAAAATAGCAAGTTGGCCTCTCAAAAGGGTCCCACCTCCACAAAAGCAAAGAGATGTCAAGAGTTTCTTAGGGTTAGCTGGATACTACTCAAGGTTCATAAAGGACTTCAGCAAGTTGGCCTCTCCTTTGTTTTGGTTTTTGGCCAAAGATTCTAGTTTATATGGTCAAAGAGCTATCAAGAGGCCTTAGACCTTCTAAAGGGTAAGTTAACCACTACACGAATCCTTAGAGGCCCGAACTGGGCCCTCCCTTTTAATATTCATGCTGATGCCTCACACAAAGCCTTAGGAGAAGTCTTAGGTTAGGAAGAGGATAAATTTCCCTATGCCATCTATTTTATCTGTAAGAACCTGTCAAAGGCTAAGATAAACTATACTATGACCAAAAAGGAACTCCTGGATGTTGTGTATTCATTAAAAAAATTTAAGCATTACATTACAGGCTATCAAAAATTTGTGCATACTGATCATGCTGCAATCAAATATTTAGTTAAAAAACCAGATGTTAATGCTAGATTTATAATATGGTTGTTTTTATTATAGTAGTTTGATCTAACTATTGCTGATAAACCTGGTAAGGAAAATGTTGTTGCTGAATTTCTATCAAGGATGAATATGCTTGCAGGTGAAGAAGGAATGGTGGATGACCAGTTACCAGCTAATAATTTGTTCGCTATTTTAGTTCTCTCCCCATGGTTTGCTGATATAGAAAACTATTTTGTATCAGCACAGTTTCCACCAAACTTTCCCTCCAAAGAAAAGAGCAAGACAGTTAGAAAGAGCACCCCTTCACCTGGATTGGCAGCAATCTATTCAAACTTGGCCCAGATCAAATCTTAAGAAGGTGTGTAAGGGAAGAGGAAGTCTTTGACATCCTTCTAACCTGTCATGATGGGCCTTGTGGAGGTCACTTTGCAGCAAAGAGGACAACATTCAAAGTGTTGCAAGAAGGCTATTATTGGCCTACTCTTCATCAGGATGTGAAAAAGTATATTAGTCAGTGTGATCAGTTCCGGAGGATGGGAAAGCCTACTCCAAGACATGAAATGACCCTACAACCTCAAGTGACTTTCAAGCCATTTGACAAGTGGGCCATGGACTTCATTGGGCCCATCAACCCTCCTTCAAATAAAAAACAACACATCATTGTGTGTACTGATTATTTGACTAAGTGGGCTGAAAACAAGGCAATTAAGAAAGCAACAAAATTGAAGGAGGATGAGTTCCTAAGGGAGAATATATTCTACAAATTTGGGTACCGTAGAGAGCTAGTCATAGACCAAGGTAGCTAGTTTACCTCCAACACGATTAAAGAACTGGTCAGCCATCACAAAATCAAGCATAGGACCTCCACTCCTTATCATCCACAAGATAATAGGCAAGTGGAGGTGACCAATAGGGCACTGGAGAACATCTTAACCAAGGTGGTGAGAAGCAACAAGAATGATTGGGTAGAGAGACAAGTTGAGGCCACTTTGGTCTATAATACAACATGGAAGACCACCACTGGATTTACACCATATGAGCTGGTCTATGGGAAAAAGGCTTTGTTGTCCATTGAGTTTGAATATAACACATTGAGGATGGCAACCCAACTAGATTTGGATCTCAGTCATGCACAAAAAGAAAGGTTGTTACATTTGAATGGCTTGGATGAATTTAGAATGTAGGCCCTCCTACATACAGAGATAGTTCAGCTTTAGAAGAAGATCTGGCATGACAAACATATCAAGGAGAAGAAATTTCAAGAGGGAGACTGGGCATTGTTATATGATTCCAGGTATAAGGACTTCAAGGGCAAGCTAAGGACAAGATGGCTCGAAACTTTTGTGGTGGAAAGATGTCATGACAATGGTTCAATGAAAATCAGAACTATTGATGAAGAAGCCATTCCATTGCTAGTTAATGGACACTAATTGAAAATGTACAAGAGGCCTTTATCAAAACAAGAGTTCATTGACAATTTCAATAAGACAGTGATGATGGTGGAGCAAGTTCCAGCTCCTGCCTCATCAGGACATTGAAAAAGAAAAAAGAATAAGGATTCAGGTGAAAACCTCCATGAGGAACCTGAGTCCCACATTTTGGTTGAAAGCCTCATGAGATGGGACAAGGATGAGAAGAAATTAAAAAGAGTAAGAAGATACTTAGGTGAAAACCTTCCTTGAGGCATCCAGTGTAGATATCTAAAATGAAAACCTCTCTGAGGTAGCCTAGATGTTTTTCAAAAATATATGTATAATAATAAAAAAGAAAAAAAACGTAATTGTTATTTCCAGAAAGACAAGCATGGAGCAAAGAGAAGATCCAAAGGGAACCATGCCTCACATATATTCACCTCCTCCACTCCTTACCATGCATCCCTCCATCAATTACATTGCTTTTCACTTCATTTCTTCAATTCAGGTGAAGATTGCATTTTCTACATAATCACCTCAACCATTACCATCATCCCTGCATCCACATACACTCCTACTCTCTCTGTCCATACATTACAACATCCTCACAACACCATCCAACAACATGATCAAGAAATTCTATGGGAGACACCAAACATTGCCAAGTGGTAATCCAGGAGCTCCACGGCAACAACAACATCAAATCCAGGAGCTCCACAACAACATTAGCATCAGATCTCTAGTCACAGACACCTCCAAAAGCCAAGAAACCATCAGTAGACAACAAAGGGGGAAGAAGAATGACCATCAGAAACACCTCTGATCTTTGACAATTGGATCATGGCATCACGACCACAGGTAAGTATCCCACTCACTCACTCATATGCATCATTTGATCAAAATTTGTAAAGGTTAAGAGGTAGTTGGTTTATAAGCGAAAAGGTGGAAAAAAGGAAATTCTTTAATAAGTCAAAAGAGAATGCAAGGGTCCATAGATATAGTATTGCTATGGCAACCATTTGAGAAGACTTGAAGAATTAAGACTTGGGGTGGAAACATTGGTTCACCAAAGACTCAACATACCCTATTTTCTGATGCAATCACTCATAGACTCTAGCAACAAGTAAATAAAGGGAATTCCCAACAGTTGGTTCACCATGGGTTGATCAGGATCCTCATTAAGGATGCCCTCGAAAACCTCAGGCTCCCTATTAAATGGCCAATCTTTAGAGACTTACGAGTATAGGATGGCATCAAAACCCTCATCTATGATGTTATTCCTTCTATCATGGAGAAAGAAGAAATTAATACAAAGGAACATGATGAAAGAGAACATGAGGAGGATGATGCTGAAATAAAGGAAGAAACTGATGGAGATGAGAAAGAAAAGCAAGAGGAAGAAGGAATTGAAATAGGGGAGAAAGAACAACAGGAAGCCATCCAGTGTAGGATGCTAGATAAATCCTATGCTCCTTACCTCAAAGAACAATGGCTGCAATTTTAAATTAAAATACTAGCACAGAGAGTCACCATGCCATTTCATAACTACAGGTAGTTTCTTGATCTTTGTGATCAAAGTGCACTAGAGGATAGGGCCAAAATGGCTAGGTTTTACTTGCACAACATGGCCCTCACATACATGAATATTTGGGATCCTAATGCAGAGCTAGGATATCTACAATTAATGGCTTTGGCATCATGGATGAACCATGAGGAGTCAAGGGTTGCAGAGATGAAAATAATATTGGACAGAGAGAAAAATGAACCTCTTTTCATCAAAGCTGAACAATCAAATCACATGGCCCTAATTAGCACCCATAATCTAATTGCAAATGATCCTCAATTGGCACCTAGATATCTTGCTGGGAAAGAGAAAGCAATTTCACATTTTGAGGATATGTTTAGGCTACTAAGAGATGATAGTATACATGCCTACTAAAGGAGATTGAACACACTTCCACACAGCTTGAAGATTAGAGAATATCACTCCCCTCAAAGGTTAAGAGATGCACTCAACATGACACCTACGTATAACAAATCAATGCAAAGGTTGAAGGTCAATTGGATAGGCCTAAAACTTAGTCCACTACTACTCTTAGGGATGCTAGAAGGGACAAAAGAAGAAGAGGAAAAGAAACAATGGGAAGAAGTAGAAAGGTAAGAAAGCATCTATGAACAAGAAGAAGAGACCACAGTAGAAGCATGGGATGTTAGAGAGGCTACCAGAGCCATGAAGGACATGGACATTGACTAAGTTGCTCAGAGGATGAGCAACACGTTCAGTAGGGGGTGATGATGAGCCTCATCATTGAGTAATTATACGGGGCTTAATTGGCCTTAATTCCCCTCCTAGCCTAGTCAAAGCAACTATGCTCACAACTTATTGCATACTTTTGATTATATTTTGTTTATGAAATGAGTTAGAGTTGGGCATTTGGCTTTGTGGTATAATGCGCATGTAATGCAGGAATAAAGGATAAAAGCAAGGAAAAATGCAGGTATAAAAGATAAAAGTAAGGAACTATGGAAAATACCTTGGTAAAACTAGAGTGGGGCAAGGGAGAGTAATTATAGGAGGTAAATCCTCCCCACTTACTACCCCTCCATTTCAAAATTCCTCCACTAGCTTGGACTGCAAACAACCATCACTTTGAAGACTAGAAGATAATCAAGCAAGTGAAAAGGATAGAATCTGCTTTTTCTCAAGTTGGAGGCCAAGCCTACCTAATGGGAAGGAAGTCGTTAGAGACATCAGATGTATAAATAGAGAGGCTTAGGATCTCAATAGGATTCAGACTTCTAATGTAAAACTCTACTTTATTTCTGAGTTGCAAGAGATTTGTGACAGTTGTTCTATAATCCATGGTTTTCATAATGAGAATGAGTTATGTTTAAGCTAGCTCTAAGTTAACTCAAAGGGATGAAGCTATTGGGTTAGGGCTCGACTTGAGCAGCCAAATCTCCTCTTTACTGTACATGTACGCTAGCATAGTTTCCTCATTTTCATTGTTCATTTGCTTAAATAGCTTCCTGGTTCCGTTTATTTGTTTAAATATCTTTCTAGTTTACTTGTCCATTTGTTTAAATAGCTTTATGGTTATGTTCATCTACGTTGTGCTTCAGTTTACTTTCATTTGTGCCTTCTTTTAGTTCATAGGTTAGTTAGAGGAAAAATATCACTATCAAGTTGTGCGTAGGTGTCTAAGCCTCATCTCCTCCCTTTGTGACCATGACTTGAGGAAGAGACCCTTCAACAGCCCCAAAAACACAAGTTCCTGGTTCTTGCATGAGCTAGGGAGTTCGTTGTTTGATGCAGTTATTTGTTCACCCACAATGGTTTTTTCTGTCATTTTTGTTTAAAACCGTCTTCTGGATGTTCCTCATGCATCACTTCCTGACCATCCAATCACCAACAAACCTTCACAATCACCATTCAATTCATTATTTTCTCCAACTATTGCCTCACGTGGAGTCCACCACCTTCTTTATGAGCTTCAATCTCCACTGTCAATTTGTCACTTGATTCGATGACTATCGTGTCACCCAATCACTTTATGTGCTTTAAACCCCCACCGTCGATCTAGCTTGCCTGATCTGACAACTATCGCTTCACCTGATCGCCAACTAGGTTGGCTAATCTCCACCATTGATCGGCCCCGTCTGATCCAACAGCTATCACGCAATCTCGCATAGATTAGTACAAGAACGTTATTCACTTGAGGGCACATGAGAAAAGTGGTTTTCTCATGCTACATGTCACGCAGTAAGCCTAATCATGTGAAATTTCAGAATTATGCTTACTACCTTGAGGTTTTTCACACGTTTTTTTTCCCTGATACGATCTTCACCATCCATCTCTTGACTTAATCCACACGACAAGATATCAGTTGTTCATCGCGTGTGTTCATCTTGGTCACCCATCTAGCCACTTAATCCACGCGATAAGAGCTTTTTCGTTCATCACTTCGTTACCCTGTCCACCCATCTCTTCACTTAATCCATTGCAATATGATCTCATCCATTCATCGCTTCGTTACCCTCTCTACCCATCTCTTCACTTAATCGCTCGCTATACGATCTTGTTCATTCATTGCTTCATTACCCTGTCTACCCATATCTTCACTTAAATCCCTTGCGATATGATCTCTGTCGTTCATCCTATTCATTAACCCCATTCATCCCTTTATTCACTTAAGCCTTGCGATAAGATATCCACCATCCATCTTATGTTCATTGATTGATCCAACTTTTCCTAGGTGCTACTGCATCCTTACGTCCTCCTTTCACCAACTTCAATCTCCGACTGCTTTTTCCACTTCAAACTGGTTTAGCTTAGTTTCCTTTGCTTACACCTTAGTTTGGTTTTGATGCTCTTTAACTATGCAACTATGATAGCAACATTAGAATAGTGTTAATCTAGCAATTCTGCTTAGCATAGTTGTTTGGATGGTTAGTTAGGTTATGGTATGGTTTAGCATTTCATACTATTTTCTTCAATATTGTTGTAGAAGTAGCTCTCCCTTAGGATAGATTTTCTCTTCTTCCATCAAAGAGTTAAGCTTCTTCTGACCCTATTAAATTCTGGCTTGGAACCCCCGGGATCTCCTGCCAGATGTGTAGTGACAACAGGCAGTACCTTCACTTTTACTTGTGCATATAGCATGGTCACCTCCAAGTTTGTATGAAACCCGGGTTGATAAGTAAAGCTGGTAGCCCTGGGAGTTGCAACATTCTTGTTGCAATACCTAGGCTCACCAAAATGATAGTTTAAAGGCTACAATAATTGATAGATAATTGTGCTAGCAAGGACAAGCCATTACCAGAACAATTCGTAGTAAATAAGGTGAATTGAAGCAAGAAAAGGACTAGTAGAGAAATGCAGTTGACAACATAAATTGGTCATTTTGACATGGACCAGATAATTCTAGACTTAGGATCTGATGCTAATGTACTGCCAAAACAGACTTGGGAGCATATGGGGAAACCAAAGTTGGAGTGGTTTCCAATCAAGCTGTGCATGGAAAAAAAATAAAAGATAATTCTGATGGGTCACGCGCATGGAGTGATTGTAGATATTGAAGGAACCATTGTGCTCAGAGATTTTGAAGTTATTGAAATAGTAGATGATTGTAATCCATACCCAGCATTTCTCAGGATTGATTAGGCTTTCGACATGAATGATATGATTAATTTTAAGAAGTGAATCATGGTGTTTGAAAAGAATGGCCTTAGGGTTGTTGTTCCATTCGATCTATAGGTTTTAACCGCGTACATAAATTCCCTGCATACAAAATCTAAAAACAAAAAATGCACAATGGCAGGAGCATAAAACATAAACTAGATATACACAAAGAGCTTCCCCTGGATCACAAAACCATGCTACTAGATTGAATGTTCATTATATTCCTTTCAATTTTATAATATACATATATACATGCCAAAGCATCCCTAAAACCCAATCCATTAACCTTGGATTAGAACACAACCATAGTTCCCTTGATTGGATCTACAAAATACCTTGGAGAAAAAGCCATAATGCCCAAAACCATGTGTGAAATCCATGCACAAAACCATAGGTAGGTCCTCCCATCTAATATAGGGTACAAACTTCCCCCCCCCTGGACCCCATGTAGGGGGGCTTTCACCCCCTTCATACCCCATAATAGGAGGGGGCAACGGCCCCCCCTGCTCCACCCTATGCATTAGGTACTTGTGGAAAGAATATAAAAGACACACAAAATCCTCCCACTTGTTGTTTTCTTTTCATAGGAAAGCTTAGTCATTGATCCAACCCTGCAATGCCCATTGTTTCTCTAGACCAAGAGAACTTCTCAGTTCTCACAGACTTTATCAATGTATCTGAAATATTCTTCAAAGTGTCCACCTTTGTCTTTGAATGATAAGAAGGGTTATTTTCCAAGAAATTTCCACTTTGGCTATCACATTCTATCTTTATAGCTCATTGTACTAACCAGATACTTGAACAAAATCTTGTCAACAAAAATACTTCGTTCCTTGCATAAGTGACTTCCATGTATTCTACCTCTATAGTTGAAAGTGCCACTACAGATTGTCTTGTCCTCATCCAACTAACTGCACCTCCAAATAGGTTAAATGCATACCCACTTATAGATCTTCTCTGATCTAGATCTCCATCCCAGTCTGCATCAACATAAGCAAAAATGTTCAAAACCCTGTCCAATCCTAGTCTTCCTTGGTAGCACAAACCATAATCACTGGTGCCATGCAAATACTTGGAAGCCTGCTTCAATTTTGTCCAATGCTCCTTCCTTGGTTTTGACATAAACTTGCTCAATACTCCCACTGCATGTGCAATATCTAGTTTAGTACAGACCATTACATACATCAGACTATCGAATGCACTTGCATATGGAACACGAGACATGCCCTCTTCCTCATCTTGTGCCTTGGTACATTATTTAGCAGATAACTTTACACATGCAAGAATAGGAACCTTCACCGGTTTACTCTCTTGCATATTGAACCTTTGCAGTATTGTCTCGACATACTTCCTATCGTTTAACCAGAACTTCCTCTTTACCCAATCTCATTTAATTTCCATGCACAAAATATAGTTTTCAACACCAAGATATTTCATGTCAGATTTGGAGGACAACTGGGTCTTCAAATCCTGGATAATTTCTTTGTCATTTAAAACCAGCAACATATTATCCACATACAAGACCAAATACATAACACAGTCACCAATTAATTTATAATACACATAGTGATTGGATTTTCTTCTGGTGAAGCTACATCTACGTATAAATGTATCAAATTCTTGATACCACATCCTTGGTGATTTTTTTAACCCATATAGAGACGTTTTTAACTTGCATACCATTTCTTTCTTGCCCTTGAATGCAAAGCCTTAAAGTTGCTTCATGTAGCTATCTTATTCTAGAGCCCTATGAAGAAATGTTATCTTCACATCCATCTATTCTACCTCAAAATCAAAAGTAGCAACAACAGATAAAATTAATCCAATAGAAGCTACCATGGCATCAGGAGAAAAAACATCACAAAAATCAATTCCTAACACCTAGGAATAAAAAATTTCTACCAACCGAGCTTTGTATTTCTCCACCTTTCCTTCTGCATTCATATTCTTCATAAACACCCATTTTTTGCCAATGAGTTTCCTTCTAGATGGAAACTCCACCATATCCCAAGCCTCGTTTTTGTGCAAAGATGCCATTTCATTAACCATGGCCTATTTCCAGAGTTTTCCACTCTATGAATCTACTTCTTCCCTCACAGTTCTAGGATCATCATCAGTATAGATAAAGAAAATTTTGGAAAGAAGGAAAATGGACTATACCTTTCTCTCTACCTTCTTTCTCGAACTAATCTTCTCATAACTGGAGTTTATTAGCTCTTCATCTTCTGATTCCTCTTCTTTTGTAGAGTCTGATACTTCCTCCTTTAGCTCAAACTCTATCTTCTCAGGTTCCTTTGATAGGACTTCATGTTTAATAACATATTTCACCTCTCTAAACACCACATCGTGGCTATACAAAACCTTCCTTGTTTCTGGGTTACAAAGCTTATAACCTTTCAAACCATCCTTATATCCAACAAAGATGCACATTTCAATTTTACTATCCAACATGGTTCTTTTCTCCATTGGAACATGCACATATGAATCACATACAAATACCCTCAGATGTTAAAGAGAAGGTTTCTTACCAGTCCATACCTCTTATGAAGTATTATCCTCCAATGCTGATGAAGGTGATTTGTTGACTAGGTAATATGTAGTCTCCACTGCCTCTACCCATAATTCCTATCCTAACCCGACACCATTGAGCATGCTTCTTTCCTTTTTCATCAACATCCTATTCATTCTTTCTGCAATTCCATTTTTCTGAGGTGTGTATCGAGTAGTATTCTTCCATTATATAACACACATCTTATAGAAATATTCAAATTACTTCTTGCCAAATTCTCCATTATTATCTGTCCTCAACACCTTTATCTTCTTCTCTTTCTAGTTTTCCACCAGAGTCTTAAATTCTTTAAACCTGTCAAAGAATTCAGGTTTCTTCATGAGGAAATATATCTATGTATTCCTTGAGAAATCATATATAAATGATACATAGTACATAGACTTACCCAGTGATGGAATCAACATAGGTCCAAACACATCACTGTGCACAAGCTCTAATATTCGTTTTACCCTCTTAGAACCAGAGGGGAAAATCACTCAATTTTTCTTCCCATATACAGAATTTTTACAAAATTCAAAATCCAGAGATAAATTAGACATACCTTATACCATGCCATTACCATGAATTATTCAAAGGCCCTTATTTCTAATATGTCCTAGCCTTTGATTCCATAGCATGGTATTTTCTCTAGAGACCACTATATATTTTGCTCCACTTTAAGGGACCACAGAACTGTTGCACCCATTAATAACAGTGAGAACCTGAAGCTTGTAGAAGGAAGCAATCCAAACTCCCTGCACCAATACTAGTGCTCCACGAAGAATCTTGCAGTTATCTTTCTTGAACACTATTTTTACACCTGCATCATCCACCTTGCTTACAAAAATAAGATTTATGGGCAATGTAGGAATATGCAGAATAACTGGAAGTGTTCAAATCCTTCCACCTTGCAACTTCAACTTGAATTTTCCACAACCAACAATTCTAGCCTTCCTATCATCCCCTAAGAAGACATCACTATCATCATATTGCTCATGCTCTTAGAACCACTCCCTATGGGTAGTGAAGTGAAATGATGCACCTGAGTCAATAAACGATGCCTCTTGATCTACATGTGTACTTGAAGCAGAATCCAAGTATACATCCCCACCTTCATCTGAGGAGGCTTTTGCCTGTATATAAGGAGCATCACTAGATCCTTTTCCTTTCTAAGGAGCTTTAGATTTATAATCCCTCTTGAAATGCCCTTCCTGTCCACATTTTCAACTCACATTTATGGGTTTTCCTGGAGATTTAAATATCCCTCTAGATTTAGATATCCCACTCGAGGACCTATTTTTGTTTCTGTTCTGAGACCGTCCTTGTATAAACAAGGTATCACCATTCTGGCCCTCTATACTTTTCCATCTCATCTCCTCTGAAAGCAAGGATGACATTGTTTCATTAAAATTTAAGGTAGTTGCATTGCTACCTATTGTGATAACCAGACTATCCCATGAATCTGGTAGAGAACACAACAACCTGATACAATTATCTTCATATGAAATTTTAATATCAACAGATAATAACTAGCTTAGAATAGTATTAAAGACATTCATATGCTCTGTCATTGAGTCTCCATATTTCATCCTCAGGTTATACAAATTTTTCCGGAGGAACCGTTTATTCACTAGAGACTTAGATTGGTACAAAGTCCCTAACTTGTCCCACAAAGCCTTTGACAAGGCTTCCCTTGATACATTTAGTAATACTAAATTTGAGACATACAATCATATTGTGCTGTTTGCCTTCCAATCCAACTTCACCCAGTGTTCAGTTGAAATTTTTGTTGGTTTAGTACATGGATCTACCACGATCCACTGATATTTATCCACCAACAGCTCCTCCATCTTGAGTTTCCACCACTCAAAACTGTGACCATTAAATTTCTCTATCTCTATCTTTCCATTTCTTTCCATATTCTTTCACCACAAGAATCGATCCCATAGATCTCCCACTGAATAGGGTCTACCACATGCCCGAGAAAATCCCCTTAGCAACAAAGGTGTCCCCTTCAAGGCAAAACATCTCTGATACCAAATGTAGGTTTTAACCCTGTAAAGATTTTACTTGCATATGAATTATAAAAACAATAAATAAACAATGGTGAGAGGATAAAACATAAAAAAAATATACACAGATATTTTCCCCTGGATCCCAAAACTAGGACTACCAGATTGATTTTTCATTATATTCCTTTCAATGTTACAATACATATATGTATACATGCCGAAGCATCCATAAACCCCAATCCATTAACCTATATTATAACATAACCATAGTTGCCTTGACTGGATCTACAAAATACCATAGACAAAAAACATTCATGCCCAAAACCATGTGCAGAATCCATGGACAAAACCATGGGTAGGTCCGCCCACATAATATAGGGTCCAAAAACAATTTCCTAACATGCTTCCTCAAAACCTTTGAAGGGGGGGAAGCTAGCCCCCCTGTTGCGCTCAGCGCAACGTACAGGGGGGCCAACCCAGTGAGAAGAAGATTGGATTAATCCCACTGCAGATGGATAGATCAATTGAGAGATGGATAGTTCATGCTAGTAAGACTCAGATGAAGAATTAGAAAACTAGCAGAATCGATTGCATGAAGGCTCTACACTACGATGCAATAAGATTACAAAGTCTTTGCACTGTATATCAACTGAGGTACGTAAATTACCTTATTATGATGTGCCAGATGATGTGAATATTTTTCTTGACCATTTTGAAAGAGACGTACCAGAGGAACATAGGTTCGAGGCTCTAAATTTGGTTTTAAGAGCTACACCTGCAAGATGGTGGGGCACCCACGAGGATAACATTGCTAATTGGAAGGAATATCGTAGAGTGATGAGATGAAGATTTGGCTCTGCAAGAATGCGGCTTAGTGAAAAGTACATAGGTAAGGATGATTTTTAGGAACACCTAGCTTGATGGATTAAAGCTTGGGGTGAGGTAGCTCAACTAGAGTGGGTACATATCTTTACTCATACCTTAGATGTTATACTAATGAACTAGTATTTAGAGATTTAGTTGCAACATGGGACTACTGATTGGGATGAAATGAAGGAAATTTTCCTGGTGACATTAAATTTTTTCGACAGGTTTGAATGCATTGATGGGGCACTTAAGGAAATTAAGGCATCGATCTTCCGAACACCAAGCAATCCTATAAATTGGATGAAGCTTGACCAGAGTGGACAACTACAACATGCTTTGGAATGCTACAATGTTTCTAGGGAAGACGGTGATGAGGATTCGTGAAATATCAATATTCTTGCGTCAGAGTGACTACGCAAAGTTGCAGGACCTGATGCAAATATCCTTGATATATCAAAGATAGTAAATATAAAACAAGTAAATATTGGCTCAGAAGTTCTACCTAGGTTTGTGCATATTGGTGATTATTGGGATGAAGACACGGTAGGCAAGGTTGTTGGATTACTACATGAATATTAAGACTTATTTCCAACAAAGTTCTTTGAATTGAAGGGTATAGTAGGTGATTTGGGTATGATTAAGATCAATTTAAAACTAGATGCAAATCTAGTTAAGCAACGCCCATATCGATTGAACCCAAAATACAAGGAAAAGGTAAGAGAAGATATGGATACAATGCTCGTATCAGGTATAATTGAGCTAGTATAAGACTTAGAATGGGTCAATTTGATTATGGTCAAGGAAAAGAAAACAAAGGGTGATATAAGGATATGTGTAGATCTACAGAAGTTAAATGATGCATGCATACATGAACCCTTCCCTATGTCCTTTACAGATGAAGTTCTAGAAAACATTGGTAGACACGACGCTTATTCATTCATAGATAGATTTTTGGGATATCACCAAAATAAGATTGTGCCAGAGGATAGAAGCAAGACTACCTTCGCTACGGAGTGGGGTTAATTCCACTATACAGTTATGCCTTTCAGACTAAAAAATGCTTCTGCAATATTTTCAAGGGTGGTAGTTGTAGCATTCAAGGAATTTATTCACAAGTTTTTGGAGGTCTACTTCAATGATTGGACAATATTTTGGCTAGTTAAGAAACATGTTTCTAGTTTACGTCTACTGTTGGATACGTGCAGAAAGTATCATATTTCCTTGAATATGAAGAAATGTGTTTTCTATGTAACTTATGGAATACCGTTGGGACATGTCATACGCAAGAAGAGATTAATGGTTGACCCTACCAAGATCGTTGTAATTATCAATCTAGATCCACCCAAGAAAGTGAAATAGCTACGCGCAACTTTGGGTCATATAGGGTATTATTGAAAGTTTATAAAGGCGTATATGTAGATCACTGTGCCAATGGAGTAATCATTGAAGAAGGATGCTATGTTTTGATGGGATGATGAGTCTGAGAAGAGATTCAATGTTCTTAAGGAGAATATAGTAACGGTGCCAATTCTAATATTCTTGGATGGGAAGAAAGAATTTCATGTGAATGTGGATGCATCTTGTGTAGCGTTGGGAGTTGTTTTAACTCACCTAGGTGAAGGGGATATTGACCATCTGATTTCCATTACAAGTAAGAAAATATATAAGGTGGAGTGAAATTATTCAAACATAGAACGAGAAGGATTAGCCATGGTATATGCGCTACAAAAATTCAGTCTTTATCTGCTAGGTGCGCACTTTAAAAAGTACACAGATCATTCTGCATTGAAATACCTAGTCAATAATCTTGTGTTGGCGGGGAAGATTTGTAGATGTTTGCTTCTCTTCTAGGAGTATGATTCATGACTTTGACATGATAGTTAAGCTTGGGAGGTTGAATGCTAGACCAAATCGCCTCTCTAGGATTGAGAACAGCGAAGAACCCACTAATATTGATGAGGGGTTACGTGATGCACAAATCGTCATTGTCTGAGTTGCTAATGAACATTTTGCGGACATTATTTATTTTTTTGTCTATTGGCATAGCTCCTGAAGGATACACATCACAGCAAAAGATGGAAGTAGTAGTCAGGGTTGCCGATTTTTTAGTGATTGTAGGACACTTATATAAGATGGGATTAGATGAAGTTCTACGCCGATATGTACATGAGTATGAATGGCACAATATTCTAGTTGAATCACATGGTGGTGTTGTAGGAGGACACTATGTAGGTAAGGCAACTGTACAGAATATTCTCCAAGTAGGATTATGGTGGCCTACAATGCATAAATATTCTAAGGAGTACTACAGTGCATGTGATGAATGTCAAAGGATTGGAAGACCAACATGAAGGGATGAATTGCCCTTAAATCCGTAGCTCACATTGCAAGCATTTGATAAATGGGCAATTGACTTCGTTGGACCAATTAATCCACTAGGGAAGAAGATGGGCGCACGTTATATTATCACTGCGACATATTACTTGACCAGCTAGGCTGTGGCATAACCTGTAAAGGATTGTAACACGAAAAGTGATGTGAATTTTGTATTTGAGTATATTTTGTCATGATTTGCATGCCTAAAGATCCTATTGAGTGACCGAGGTTCACACTTCTTGAATGAAACAATTAAGGCATTGACAAAAGAGTTCCAAATGCACCATCAGAAGAGTACAACATATCATCCTTAGGTGAATGGAAATGACAAATATTTTAACAAAATATTGGAGAATGCCTTAATGAAGATTTGCAATGTTAACAGTAATGGTTGGGACGTGCATATAGTAGTGGTTCTATGGACGTATAGGATGACTTGTAAGAAATTGACAAGGAAAACACCATTTAGATTAGTATATGGACAAGAAGCAGTGATGCCAATGGAATTTATAGTGCCTAGATTAATGATCATAGGAGTAATTAAGATGGCAGACCACGACCTCATGGAGGAATGTTTAGTGCAGCTACTTGTACTGGAGGAGGCTTACATTTTGAATGGTTTCCACAAGCAGGTGCAGAAAGCTAGGGAAAAGACATGGCATGATCGCCACTTTAAGTAGTGCATTTAAGAACAAAGATTTGGTCCTAATGTATGACAACAAGTTTTCAAAGTTTCCAAGGAAGTTCCAGATGCATTGGATGGGACCCTATGTGATCTAGGATATTTTCAATGGTGACACGGTTCAACTCGCAAAGATGAATGTCGAGTTTCTTCCTAGAAGGATTAATGAAAGCAGATTGAAGGTCTACAAGGATGACCTCACCCCTACAAGGCTGCGATGAATATATTGCAGCAAGAAAGTCTTAGTGCTTCAGGCAACTAAAAGGAAGCGTAGGACTATAAACTTCTTTGCTAGGTAATGGTTCCATCAAAGAAGGAGGGTTGCACGATGTTTGGGGAAATGGCATAGGTGGAGAAATATGTGATTAATTAGTTGCACCATAAGAGAGACTCCAACATATCATGCACAAAAAATGACCATTGGAAATGATACAGTTGATTTGAACACGATTTTGTCGTTAAAGGGAGTAGGGGAAGTGCATTTAAGGATGATATCTATGAAACTATGCCACCAAATTCACATTTATGAGGAGGATCTAAAGGAACTGAATGCATTTGAATTTTAATTTGGATATAAATATGGCATCCCACTCTAGATTTGGACACTTTTCCTCTTGAAGAAATCTGGTGAGCTTTTGTGCCTCAGTCTGAGGCGAGAGAGGTGTTGCATGTCTGGTAAAGATTGGAAGGGAGTCTACTGGGAATTTATGGAACGTGCTTTAATAAACATCATGACTACTACCCCTCCTACACACACCATATATCCTAGATTGCCAAGGTTGAAGCCCACAACTGCAGGAGCAGAAATAACAATGGTAGAACTAGTAGAAGTAGTAATAACAAAGAAGCATAAGAAAATGTAGAAGCCATCAGTAAGATAGCCATCTAGGAAGATGATTGTTGAGTAGCAGAGCAAGGGAAATATGGAAAAAGAGAAAAACAAGAAACCAATGGAACCAGTTCACTTAGAGGAGGAATAACCTAGGACATGAATTGACGATATAAATGTTGACGTGGCCGAGCCAATTTCATGGTTACCACCATATATGTCATCGAGAAATTCGACTGCTAAGGTGACCAAGGAACCTGATGCAGTGAAATTTTCCATTTTTGTACTTTTATTGCTCGACTATGTGACCTTTAAGGGAGCATTATTGGCACAAGTGCCACAACTACACATGGAGGATTTGGATTTGGGGGACAGGGCGAAACTCGCTCATTTTGAACCAAGAAAATACCTGAAGATGGTATACTATGAGGACGCCAGTGTAACACAAGTAGAACGAATGACATGAGTAGTTGGAATTCAAAACGTTAGTTTACTGAACATGTTGACTGTGCCTCATTTTTGGCACAACAACATCAATGCAATATGTGTGCACCAGTTGCTGAATTTGGTGCACGATAGAGCCTTATGGCTGGGGGAGAGGATCCCAATTGATGTCATGTTGATAAGGAGGATCACTATGCTGCCATGTATAGGAGTAGACCATGGAAACACTTATGTTGGCAAGTCCCAAGAAACGAATCTCGCAGACCAGGTGAAGAAACATTACAATGTTGTCAGGAAGTCATGAGGCTACACTGTGAGCTCAATTTCTGATAAGGTTATTTCCTTTATAGCATCCATTCTGGTCCGTAAAATTATGAGGAAGTGTCATGAAGATGAGGTGCCAGCTCCCATAATTTAGTTGGCTACATAGTGCAGCCAAGGGGTGTGGCTTAATTGGGCAAGAGATCTCTTCCAAGAGTTTCCGGATTATTGTTGCGAGACCAAGGGAGATTGTAAGCCATTCCATTATGTGTTGGGTCCCTATAATACTAGTGATTACCCTATTACTATTGAGTTATAGCCCTTATTAATATTGATGTACCCATGTAGTGCCCATATTGTTACTATTGTGCCCCATAGAAGCCCACTCTTGTTATTATTGTGCCCTTACATTATTATTGTTATGTCGGCTCTGATTATGTTATGACCCCTTAGACTCCTATACATAGAAAGGAGGTCATTTCATTTGTATCATCGAATAATTGTTCATTTACGTAATGTAGAGGAGGTTTCCCCCTCGAAGAGGCTGAATTCTAAGGCATTGATCTATCTTTTCTTGAGCTTTTCTTTTGTTCTCATCATGAGTTTCCTTTACTACCCTTTCATCCTTAGTGACCATTTCTTGTAGCAGCTTATTCATATTTATCTTCAATTCGACCATGTCTGTCTTCAAATCTGTCTTCAAATCGCCCATGTCTATCTTCAAATTTGTCTTCCAATCATCCATCTTAGCTTCCATTCCATTCATCTTAGCTTCCACGCCCTTTATCTTAGATTCCATGCCATTTATCTTAGCTTCTGTTAGCTTTT